>JBBPTO010001087.1:0-18737 GCA_038094155.1 Pulveroboletus cf. aberrans | reverse complement strand
TTACCTATGGTTATGCTAATAGCTAGTAGTCTTGGGTATCTCTGCCCTTACTATAGGTAAATAGTAGTTGTGATTGCTCCCTTGGGCATCAGGCTGAGTCTTGGGTATCTCTGCCCTTACTATAGATATTGACAGTACCTGGATAATATCATTGTGCATTCGGACACCTTGGAGGTGCACCTTGAGCACGTTGGAATTATTCTCAATATCTTGAAGCAAGAGAAACTTTACCTCAGTGAGCCTAAACTCCACTTTCTCTGCAAGAAGATGAAAGTGCTGGGGCAGATTATCAACAACGAAGGGATTCGGATGGACCCTGACAAGGTCGATAAGGTCATTAATTGGAAGGTACCCACTAACCAGGACTTACTCCGGGGGTTCATCGGCGTGGCCGGATTCCTGGCAGATGACATCTTCAAGGTTCATGTCCCAATGGGGGTGCTGTCCGCTGTAACTGGAGACTCTGTACCCTTCTGTTGGATGCCTACCAAGCAGCGTGCCTTCGATCAGGTCAAACAGTATGTCCAGCAGTGTGCTGGCCACTCACGAGTGCCTCTTACCTATGGAGTCGAGGCCCCTCCCATCTGGTTCATGACCGACACTTGTATGAATGGGGTCTCAGCCATGGTCGCTCAAGGGGCTGATTGGCATTCGGCGAAAGTCGCCGCATTCTACAGTGCTAAGCTCAGCACTACTATGCCATCCATGAGCAAGAAATGCTCACAGGAGTAGAGGGAATGCTACACTACCAGGATATCCTTCAGGGGGCTCGGTTCACTTGCTTGACGGACCATAAAGGGCTCATTCACCTGTATAATCAGAAGAACCTGACAGGACAACAGGCCCGCTGGCTGGAGAAGATTGGGGAGTTTGACTTTGAGATTCGGTACTTGCTGGGGGAGGAGAACATCCTTCCTGATGCCTTGTCACGCCTGTACTCGAATGACACGCTAGGTACTGTCCATGCCCCAGCGGAATACACCTCCTTGGCAGATGGTGGGACTATGGCAGCCTCTGTCTCTGAGCTCGTCAGTATGCCGGTCCTGATTGGGCTGGAGGCCTCCAGAGCTCAGCTCGGCCTGCGCCAGAGTAGTCGCCTGGCCACCAAGCGAGCACCAGGTGGAGATGGTCAGCGCGAGTCAACCAGCAAGATGGCTGGGCCGGCAACTGAGCCTGGAGGCTGGTTGTGTCATCCAATGCCTGAGGTGGCATGCTCCTGCACGCCTGCAGTGCCTCCACCCATCTCTTGAGCATGGGGCACCTTTGTGGCCCCTGTGAAGACTGGACAGCCTGAGACCTCCACTGAGTTTGCAAAGCAGATGGTGGGATGAGTGACCTTTCGTGGCCCATACAAACGGCCAGAGGGGGGAGTGGCCAAACAACCTGGTGAACCAGAATCAACTGATGTCCCTTCGACTGGCCTTGACTCACAGGATAAGTCACCGATTCCTGCCATGCTATGGGATCAGGACGAGGTGCTGACAGGCGTTCAGCATCAGTATGCTCAGGACTCCTTCTTTGCATTGATACTCAAGGATCTGTCTCAGTACCATAACTTTGAGGCAAGGGATGGATTCATTTACCTGCGTTCAGCTGAACGGACTGCATTGTGCATACCTGATATCATGGTAAATGGACGGAAAGCCTGGGAAGGACTGATTGACCAGGCCCACTCAGTGCTGGCCCACCTGGGAGCAAGCAAGACTTTGGCTTACCTACGGGATCATGTCTGGTGGAAGACCATGATTGCAGACGTTATAGCATTTTGTGAGTCTTGCAGTGTCTGCCGAAGGAGCAAATCCTCCAACCAAAAGCCATTGGGTCTCCTACACCCTCTCGCCCTGCCAACATGGCCATGGAAACGGATAGGAATAGACTTCGTGGGACCCCTCCCACTGTCAAAGAATTGGGATGGTGAATTCAACTCCATCACGACCATTATCGACTTACTTACCGGAATGGTGCACCTGGTTCCAAGTCATACTGACTATATTGCGAGGGAAGTGGCGGAATTGGTCTTCACTGAGGTGTACAAACATCATGGACTTCCTTTGACGATTATTAGTGATTGCGACTCGCTGTTCACGAGTACCTTTTGGACTCACCTGCAGTGATTACTAGGAGTGGATCACAGACTATCCAGTGCCTATCACCCCCAGATGGATGGAGCAACAGAACACGCTAACCGAACCCTTGGACAGATGTTGCGGGCCTGCATGTCCCCCACCCAAAGGGACTGGGTTGTGAAACTTCCAGCTATCGAGTTTGCGATTAATATTTCACAATCCGAAACAACTGGGTATACACCGTTCTTCCTGAACTCAGGACACATCCCACGTACCTTCTTCTGGAATGAACCAGACTCGACTGAGTTCCCAAGCATCTGTGCCTTCACACAGTGGATGTGGAATGCCACGATGGTGGCTCACGACATGGTAATTGAGGCACAAGTCAAGCAGACATGAGCTGCCAATCGGAAGTGGAGGGCTTGCCCGCTAAGGATGCATGACCTCGTATATGTGTCCACCAAGAACATGGCACTACCAAAGGGTTACTCACGAAAGTCAATCCCAAGATACATTGGACCTTACCGGATCAACCAGGACTTTGGTAATAACTCCTTCTGACTGGATCTGCCTGCCCACTTGACTAGTTGAGGTGTGCATCCTGTGTTCCACTCCTCACTCTTGAGGATTCACATTCCCAATGATGACCGATTGTTTCCAGGGCGAACTGAAACACAGGTTGCTGAGTTCGGAGATGAGGACCATGGGTGGGCTGTCGAGCAGATCTCAACTCATGAGGGATCCGGGACGAACTCCCTGTTCCGGGTGCACTGGACTTCAGGCAACGTTACCTGGCTCCCTTATCAACAGATCAATCACCTGAAAGGCCTATCAGAGTACCTTGATCTCCTTAATGTGGACAAAGTTGAAAACTTACCGCGTGGACCCAGACAACTCCCTGATGATGACCCGCAGGTATATAATGGGAGCTGCGGGCCCACTGAGGGCTACCCTCGGTAGTGCTACCCTCCCTCTCTATCCCACCCTATGCCTGCAGAACGCCCTTCCACCCAGGGAGGAAACTTGCGTGACCTTCACGGCCAGTTACGGTTCTTCCGGCGCATTGGGGATGACTTCATTGTTACCGACAAAAGCTTCACCGGAAAACGGCTCTTGGTGACGAGGAATCAGCTCTTGAAGTGTCTGGATTATAGCACTCAGATTTATCTCAAGAAACACATCTTCCTCTTACCTTCAGAGCCCCTTGGCTACTTCAACGTTAGCCGAATCTTCAATGTGGAGAACCACGAGATCTATGACTTTGCTATCCTAGATGCTGGGGGTCAATATATCCCCACCCTCAAGAGTCAACCGGATGCCTTGTTCTTCTATGGTAACCGCTTACCTGGAGAGGTTGACCAAGTACGGATGGAAAAGTATGGCTGCCTTCTGATTAATGAATGGCTTCGGAGGGATGCCAGGATTAGGTCAGAAAGGGAGAAGAGAGAAGAAATGAAGCTTTCGGGGCCATTAGTGAGTAACGATGGCCAGGGAGGGAAGACGAAGAAGAAGCATCAGAGGAAGGGAAAGAAGAAGAAGAATGGCAGGGCTCCGCTAGCCCATACCTACGAGGCAGAGCAGGAAGGGGAGGAGGTCTATGCCGAGGACCAAGATGAAATGCAAATCGAAACCAGGCAACAGGGACCTCTTGATCCCGGCCTCTCCAACTTCCTCGCTCCCACCCAGCATGTCGCCCCCACTGATGACTCTTGCCTGGACTCAGAAATGTCCTACAATGACTCGACTTATGTTGAGGATCAGTCAGCCTACCAGGAAAAAGGGCCATGTGATGGTGCCCTGGTAGAGTTTGTCGCCAACCTCACGCTTGTGGGCGAACCTGAAGGGATGCTCAAAGCCTCTTCTCCTGCCCCCACGATCCCCGTCAACCCTGCTGGATCCACCTCTTGCAGTGCTGGGCCTTCCATTGCCCTGCCAGAGTCAATGACTACCCCACTCAATGAAAACATACCTCCTCAGGCCCCATTGAGTGCCCCTGCGGTACCTGCACCGCCCGCTAAGCCTGGTGTTGGAACCGGGGTTGGTGGGGGAGTTGTGATAGCCTAAGTGAGGTGGGTGCCTCGCTGGAAGGGGGGGTGTAACGGTCAGGCTTACTCATCACGATCAGAGATAAGAGTCTGATGATTATCAGAGCACAATCAACTATCCACCTCAGCTGAGCAGACTTACTAGCTAGCTGTAGTATAAAAGAGCACCCCCATTGTAACTTCCCCTTGATCAAATTTGAACTGGCTTTAGAACAGTCTGTAGAGTTCAATTCTTGTGTGACCACTCAACATCCTCTTTGTCAGCGCCACAGGGTGACATTCTGTATAAGTTCATGGACACGATGGAGATGGTGTTTGAGGAAGCAGATAGTGAGCTCAGCCCCCTCATCACTTCATCATATGTGTGACGGGCTTTTCAAATGTGCATTAACGCCGAGTCGCTAACAACATCTACTGACTTCTATCTACTATCTGACGCACGAGGAACACCCCAAAGCAACAGACCCACCCACTCTTTATCGCTTCCTCCCTTCGAGTTGATGTAACTTTATGTCTATTCTAGCATTTAAGTCATTATGTCCGGTCCACAGTAGGGGTTGCGAGTGCCGCAGACACTGGTGGACCCAGTAGTATGATGACACACCCTCCGACACGCTTCGCCACAGGTGACTAGTGAGTGTATATCACTGAAGGCTTCCAAAAGGTGGCTACAGGTATGTGAGTGACATGGTGTCATATAAACAAGATGTCTTGCATGCTACCTCAGCCTTTTTCTATCAATGAGATGGGGGACGAAAAGACTTCGAGAGAAGGAAAATTGCATGAAGCCTCCATGCTGGGATGCTGACCCATCACCAACATGGTCCGCGGGTGCCAATGTCACATGGTAACCACTCTTAGTGTACAACGACTGCAATTACAGAAAAAGGGGATGCTGGCAATAACTTGGATTCGGTTTTATAAAGGGCAAGTAGTATTCCTTGCGACCAGGATTTAATTTTCTCCTTGCCTTGCAAATCCACTGCAGCATTCATCAGATACACCTCCGTTTTTCTCCTCTTCTTCCCATCACTGCCATTGTTGCAGTCGTTGCTGCCATGACTCGTTCATACCCTTGCTATGTCCAGAACCACATCAGGAAAATAGTCAACATCTAATTTTGTCTTATTTGTCTTATTTGTGTCTTATTCGGGCTTATTAGCTTACCATAAGCTGCCATAAGCTAATAAGCCCGAATTAGCCATGAATAAGACAAATAAAGACGAAATTAGATGTTGCCTATTTTACTGATGCAGCAGATTGGAGAACCAAAGTGTTGTCCCCCTGG
This sequence comes from Pulveroboletus cf. aberrans, assembly GCA_038094155.1. Taxonomy (NCBI): domain Eukaryota; kingdom Fungi; phylum Basidiomycota; class Agaricomycetes; order Boletales; family Boletaceae; genus Pulveroboletus; species Pulveroboletus cf. aberrans. The sequence goes on along the minus strand of JBBPTO010001087.1, from coordinate 13,338 downwards.
TGACATGCAACCAGCACTAAATATGAATTAAAGATAATTCATTGTGAGATTCACTTGTCCTTCATAACTTGGTATATCACAACTAACAACAATGCATGCAGCTTCATGTAGGCTGCACTCATCCTCATCATGGATTTGCATGCCAACCTGGCTATGAACTCCAATGCTGCATACATAATCATTGGGTGATTAATTAACACGCAAGTGAAATAGAGTGACATTGACACCCCCTCAAGGAACATGATGCATTCTGGTGTATACCCTTCATTGTTCAAAGTTAAAGGTTGCATCAGAGATGTATCACTATAGTGGTGATGTGTCAGAAAGTACATCTCATCTTGCTTAACAAGGTTTCTGTCAACATACACAGCTGCTGCAGCTCTTGCCTCATCAAGAAAGTTGCTCCATGCTAAATAAACATAGAGTATGGGACTGATTTTTGAAATACCCATTGGGATAGGATTATAAGGATTTAGTACATGTTTCACATATTACTACACTTGTACTGTGATATGTTTGGCATTCCCTCATGCTTGATGCATGTGGTGCCAATAATAATATCAATAGGGTCATTACATGTACACAGATTCAATCAGCATAATAGATGTGAGTTCAAGTTGAGATGTGAATTTCTCAAAAGTTACATACTCTAAGTTCTTGGTAAAAACATCAGTGGTTTTTCATTTTCTCCAATGAAGAATTTTATATATTCATTGTAGACAGCATTGCTTCAAGTGGCAGAGTGATATTGAATGCTGATGTGCCTGTTCTTTTGAATCACAGGATTTTGTGGTAGAAATATAGCACTCTGATTTCTGTTGCATAGAGGAATGTATTTGACATTATTTCTGAATCTGTAGAAGGAGGTATTCAGCCCTGAAACTATGGGAATACATGTTCAAAAGCTTGCTAAGTGATACATATGTCAAATGTGGGAATGAATCCACATCCTCTTAGAGCATGTTGATAGCCAATCTTCCTGCTATAAAATTTCTCCAGAGTTGATCCATTTTACATACTTGTAGGTAATAAGTCTTTCAATCAGAAAATTAGTGTATGTGAAAGCATTCTGGTGTGTATTCTGCATTGCACAGCTGCATGCAGTTGTCATAGAACCTGCATTATGGCCTGTGTGTAAAAAATTAGGCTATGGTAGGGTAAGGGTTTCCATATTACAATCTGGCTTCATGCGTACACTTTGGAGCCCATTGCATCTGCCATGAATAGAAATTTGACATAGCCAGTAGCCTGATTAAATCCTGAAGTGGATGGTCTTTCAATTATTGTTGATGACTCCTTATGTCCAATAGATTCCATGAATATGAGGCAAAGGTATGAAGAAGGTCCCTCAGCCTAACAATGGTATGTGAGCAGGACTTTGAGCAGATTAGGTTCTATAATGGTCAAACACATCAGTAATTGAAGCCCTGTGAGCTTTTGCAAATCCACATCCATGCTGAAAAAACATTTCAATGCATGCTTTGATAACATGGCAATGCAGAGACAACAAGATGTTGACTTGGTGTACAAAATGTATCCTGCTAAATATCCAATAAAGATGAAGTAATTACCCTGCTGAAATAATTTCTGCTAAGCCAGAAAAAGCATGACATGATAATCAAAGGCAGACAAACATGATGGAGCATGCAGTTGAAATTCAAAGAGAAAATGTAAGGAACAAATGTCATTACAGCAGTGTAAGTGCACCATCAATATTACTCACCTGCTCAGGCATCGTCAAACTCAAGAGCATTGTCCCCTACTGATAATCTGACAAACATCACATGACTTTCTGACATGACCTGGATGATTGCTGATAAAATAACTATCAGAAGGCTGACCAGTTGCCATATCCTGGATTCAACTGACTCAATGTTATGGCTGACTCTACTGGGGCAGGTGTAGAACCTTTAGGATTTTGGTCTTAACCGTGGACAAGGAGGTGATGAAGCTTGACGATTACAAGATGTCTACAACAGGCCTACCTACTAATGAGGTTTGGCAACACAGGGTACTACCAAGTTAACGGTGGATGAGGAGTCTGCCTACTATCGAGGACAGACGACAAGGACTTCCAAGTTAATGGTGGTGACAAGTGAGACCTCTAGGCAAGGTCGATGATGGAGACTTCCCACTTAAGGGTGATTCACAGCAACAAGACGGAAGAGGATATTAAGGCTACCCTTGGGCCTGTATCATGGAGTGGGAACACCAGTGTATTCCAGCAGTGGTACAAGAGGATACAAGGAGGGGAAAGGTAAGACTAGACTAAGGAACATAGGTGTGACGAAGTAAGTTTATATACATAGAAAGATGTTCGGGATCGAGAGAGAATGAGATGGAAGGAATTGCTGACGGGGCAAATGGTGTAGAGTCATGAGCGGTGGGTCATAGTATCATAGTCAGCAATGAAAAGAAAGGAACATCCAAGTTGGGACTTATATCCATGCATACATACATAGATGGTGATCCAAGAAAAGATACTGGTCAAGAGAAAGACGTAGTTAGGGAAAAGTATAGTCAAGAAGAGGACGCAGTCAAGGATGAAGCAAAGGGTTCAGGGAGAAAACAAGGAGTTGACAAATCAAGGAAAAAAGGTGATGAGTTTTTAAGGAAAAAGTGTAGTTCAGGGTAAATTGTAACACTCAACTCTGACATCCAGAACACTCTCCTTGAGCATTTCAGTATGTTCCTTCAGATTCACTACAATGCATTCTTTTTAGTATTAGTGTTGTTTCTCTATTTCCTTCATACCTGTTCAGCGAGCTCCAGTGAACACATACTTGACCTCCATCTACCATATCTACATAGCATCTGCTTCTAATCCAATCTTCCTTCAACCACATGTGCTCTGAGTTTGTATGCCAGTAGGTGCTTAAGCCTGAATATTGAATATAATGCACCACAAATTTTTCCATATTCTTTAAACTTTGCTATCTTCTCTGTTGCATCCTCACTTGAAAGGGTCTGACAATATAAGGACCTGAGACATCAGTCCTATGCCAAGCCATAACATCTTTGACATGCAGCCATGGTTCAACTCTGACATATTTCTGCTCTGGAGATATACAGCTATTCCATGAATCCTAAACTGCAACTAGAGTAGACACTGGAAGATCAATGGCCAGTCTTAACACCAGTGCAGGTGCTCAGTATTGCACTGCATTGGCACTCTGTGTCAATGAGATCATCAATGTTCATGCTATCTTTTACATTTTGAAGAGAACCAAAAATTTTACTGACATTGTTGATGTACATGCACCCATGTTACAGTCCAGTCCAACTGACTTGCTTTAGGGTACTGTATTTAGTGCTTATTATAAGGAAGGTAGATGTTATACTAAACATCAAACATTATATGCTATGCATTACATATGGGTTACAACAGCAAAAAAACGAACATTAATACACAGTAAACAAGAAATACAAAAGTAATTACACAGAAACTTGTGGGTAGAACTCACAGAAAGCAAATTTTGAAGCCATTCTATGTATGAATACTTGTTATATTATTAGCATGTTTTGAAGAGTCCACAAGTGAAATTAAACACACTTTGAGTCCAACATCAGTCAGCTAGCTGGAAGCAGTGCTGCACTTTTGTAGCAAGTTGTGGTTATGATACATCTATTTTTCCCCTAATTTTTCTGCTATTTTATTATGGCTTTTGCACATAAAAAGATCACATGACTTCATGTCACACGTCACTGTCACTGTCACAGGTCACATGCCATGCTAATTGATGCTTTTCCAGAATATTCTGTGATGTCCTATGATGTTCCATGGCCTTCCATGGTTACTATACATGGACATTATTACCATACATGATAAAACAATTCCTGTACTATATAAACCCACTAATAAACAGCTCAAGAACTCCAGATAAGTTCTTGTGGCACTTCTAGTCAGAACCCCTTGTCCACTACCCTAAGGCCTGCATTAGCCCCCTTGCTAGTATGCACTATACAGCACTTCACCTTGCTTGCCTAGAAGTTGGTGCATTTTCTCTTGTGTTTAGTGTTCACTAGCAACCTCTGTATAGGTGCCTCGTCAGCTTCATTAGAACTTATCTTCTTACTCACCCCCTTACATGCCTCACACATGTTTTAAACTTGGTTAACCTTGAACAATGACAAGGCAACCACTATCTTATTATCTCTTGGCTTTAGGTGAAGTTACCCCTCTTGTTCTCTGTGTACCCTTTGCTTCCTGGCATTCTAACCAAGAAGCAATCCACAGTAGGCCTTTGCTGGTAGCTATCCAGAAGCACTCTAAACCCTGCCAAACTGCCTAGCTTCAGTCTATAATCATTCTCTTCATCCCCTTTCCCTACATCACACATTTCAGAGATGTTTTCTTCTGAAAGGATTGACAATCTTCAGGCACATATTGCTGAGCTTGCCACTCAAAATGCAAAGCTGGCAATGGACTACCAGGAACTGTTGTAACAACCAAACAACTATGCTACCCAACAGATGCAACCTGGGGTGGGAGTGAAAATCTCCAAGGCAGATTATACTATAGACCCAGGCCTGTTCAATGGAGCCTATAGGGAGTTTGAGAACTGGTGGGTCAAAATCAAAGTATACATTGACCTCAACAAGGAGTTGTTCTTGGATTGCAAGATAGCAATCCTGGTCATCTGATACAGAATTGGTGTCAAGATGAATTCAGCAGTGTGAGTGATGCTACCTGCTGAATTCCTGGCCATTGAATACTGGAATGGGGTATCTGAGCTCCCTTTCTTTAATTTCATTTATCTGGGTCCAATCCATGTTAATGAATACTCCATGGACTCCATTGTCAAAAAGCACCTCGGTACTCCCCACATCTGATTTTTTAGTAGCACCTGCAACCTTCAATCCAGGTAGATTTCCCTTTTTCCAGAGTTCATATCATGGATCACAATCCTTTCTGAGGCTTCAGGATGAAATACCTTGTTTTACCATTTGTTTTGACTGAATTAAGCCCACATTTCTGTGTGGTAAGGTTCACTGGTGAAGTCCCAGTCTCAGTCTTGGTTTCTTCTTTTGAAGAAGTGGTTGCCACTACCTGCTCCTTCTCTCCTTGTATTCCCAGAACAGAAAATTGGTTGTTCTTTTTTGATGCTGCCTGAGTGCCTTATGTTAGAGTCATATTCATCTCTAAAGTATGCCCTTAGTTCCTGCACATTCACATGGTGTATTGCTCCTTCTGCAGGGTCTTGCACCCATGTGGGCTGCACATGAGAGTTCTAGTTCTTCATTTTTTCGGCTTCCATACATTGAATTCTTGTTATTGTTACCTTTGCTTTAGAGCACTCCTTCATTGGCCACTTCTTCAGAATCCACATTCATTGCAGTTGGTGTTTGGTTTTGAAAGTTAGTGGGCCAGATGATCTCTGTTGCAGTTGTAGCACCTTCTCTGTTGTCAAATCATGTCCACATCCATGGCATCTTCCTGGTGGTACACACCATTTCATCTTCCTGGGTAGGGCATAGAACACCCTGTTGTTCCTTGAGTGACAAATCCCAGGGCCTCCATTCACTTTTCAACTGTTAGAATCTCCTTGATATAGTAATTGACCTTGTCCTAATGTTTTACTTTTAGAAAGATCTTTAAGATGTCAGGACTGACTGATTCTTCAAGCCATTGAATTTTTTGTTGTCATCAAAGTCTCCTTGGCCATAGATGGCTGGGACTCAGACAACAAATATTTAGCCCTTTCCCTTAGGCCTTGCCTTGACCTCTTTAGCTCTGCAATTGCAGCATTTTCATCATTTTCCAGGGTAAAATGACTTTCAAGCCCTCCTTATGGTTGGTCAAAGGGCTTAAGTAAGGTCATCAGCATCTGGCTTTCTGATCTGGGTATAAGCCCAGGCACTTTGTCAGAGCCTCTGTCTTTGACACCAATTCTAAACCAGATGGCCAGGGCTGCTGTTTTGCAATCCAATAACAACTCATTTTTGAGATCAATGTATACTTTGATTTTGACCCACCAGTTCTCAAACTCTCTATAGGCTTCATTGAACAGGCCTGGGTTTGCAGTAGCACCTGCCCTCTTGGAGATTTTCACCCCCATCCCAGATTAAGACTGTTGGGCAGCATAGTTTGATATGGTAAATCCTCCAAAGGTTCTAAACTCCCTGTAAAGATGCTTAATTGCTCTTAACCAATGTTGGAAGTTTATTCCATCTCTGAGGAAGAGTTGAAACATCTTGTGTTCTGAAGGGACAGGAATGGCATATCCCTTGTTGTTGGTTGCAGATTTATTTTTCCAGCCTGTAGTGAGAATGAAGATGATATCATTTTCTAAGTCCAGGAACAGCAGTTCTGTGTGTGCAAGTATCATTTCCTCATTCAGTATAAAGAAACATGGTGCAATTTCTTTTATTTACTTCCTTTCTTCTTCTTATTTGCTCATTCTACACAGTGACCTGCTGGATGTCAAGATCAGGGAACTTGTGAATCTCATATGAACAGATAAAATACTTCATGGCAATGGAAACAGCAACCATGAGATCAAGGATGATGATATTAGCAATAGCAATGATAAAAGTGATGGACATAGCACCAGTGATGGCGATGATGCCATTTTTAACTACATATATCTACTCTCTGAACTATAATTTTGATCTTTCCCCTGTGCCACATGTATACATATCTTTTCAAAATGTCAACATGTAATTCAAAACTTATGTAAAGATCAATCTGTGATGATTGACCCCTTTTTCCTCTCATCACATACCTCTTACATATGCATGGGTATAAGTCACAATTCAGACATTCTTTTCTTTTCATCACTGACTACAATATCATGATTGCTCATCTGATTTCCATTGCATTGTACACAATTCCACTTGCTCAGTCAGCAACTCCTTCTCTACATACTCTGAATCCAATCTATGCCTATATATACTGTACCTGTCTCATTCAGTATTTTCCAAGCTATACCTCCCCTTCATGTACCTCAATACACCAGGTCTTAGCCTCATTTCTAGTTCCTTATTGGGAACCTCTTGAATCTCTGAGATGTCATAGCACTCTTGAGGCTATGCAGTTCAATGTGCCTCCTTGTCTCTCAGTGATGATAGATCACTGAACTCTTAGTTCTCTTCAACATTTGATCATTGAGATAGAGCAAGAAGAACACCTTGTTCACCTTGAACCCTTGTCCTTCATCCTCATAAAGTGGCTCACCCCACTCTCCTGTGTCCTTAGTACCCTAGACCCATTTAGGGACTATGCTTGTCCTCTATCCAAGGTAAGCATAAAAAAAGGTCCGGCTTCACTCAAACAGCTACCATCTGATAAGCCACCATGAGCCCATTTTACCCACTGCTTGTGCCTTCAGCATACGTTATCCCAGTTTTATGGGTTAAGATTCAAATGGGAGGTGAATACTTGCTGAGTGCCTTTCACACTCTGCTTGCATTCAGTAATGAGAGGCTTTATTAATTTTATGATAGTTCTTATTCAATTTTGGAGAATTAAAGTTCAATTAAATGCTTGCTAAGTGCATTTAGTACTTTCCTTGCATTCAGTAAATAATATGTATCTAATGTAAAGTGAAAGGATCTCTGTAATGCAACTAATGACCCAGTCAAGCCAGCAATTTCCCTATCAAGTGAGCAATGTCCCTGTCAAGTGAGCAATGTCCCCATCAAGTGAGCAATGTCTCTGTCAAGCGAGCAATGGTTCTGTCAAGCCAGTAACAACCATATCTCACAATAACTACCCTTTTGCAGTAAGGACTTTATTATTGCATACCATGTACTCCAGTGTCTGATTACCAGCAGTACATTCAATAGACTACAGTGCAGATCCATTTCTATAAAATTCCTTGAATTTTCCATGATTTATGGTGACATTTTGCTTGAGCTGTGCACAGATAATATAAAAGAAAACATATTATGTAATGTGCTAACGCCCTTGCTAATGGACAAAGGTCAGACTCTGTGGGAATGATGGTCACCCAAAAAAGGCAGGCACATGGTAATTAGTGAGGTTAACAAAAAGCCAAACTGAGTCACATTAGAGCAAGAGAGACACATCAGAGCAAGGCTAGCACACCAGAGCAAGATTGTCAAGGTAGGCATCACATTCCTCTCCTTCCCTCACTCCCATGCAGCATCACCCATTAATCTTTTAATTCCACCCAGATCTCCCATTGACACTCATTGGTGCTCATGCTTCAATAAGTCCTCTGACTTTGAGTTATGTACTTCCACATGCTCAGACTCCCTCCAATGACAATGACCTATACCTACCCATCAAGGAGGATATGGAAGTCACCCTTGATTTAACACATTGCCTTTCCCACTCTGCATTCATTCCCTGGGTCCTGACTCCCCTGTCACCAACACCCATGCTACAATATGGAAGAATTTTCTTTCAAAACCCTTAGATCCACCCAAACTTCAGGAAGTATTTGACACTATGTTCTCTTCTAAGCCCATCTAACTCAAACTCAACCCTCCAACATCCTTTAATGGCAACACCACCAACTCTGAAGAATGGCTGGATATTGTTTCAGCTTATCTCCTAGTTAATTCTGACATCTACCAAAATGATGACAAAAAGGTTGCCTGTGCCCTCTTATATATTGTCAAATATATAACTTCTCCAAGGTCCTCAAACTTACTCTGGATCTGTTCTGTGCAACTCCAAACTTTCTTCTACAAAGTATAACTTCTGACTCTGGAGTTTCTCAGAGTTGATTTCACAGTCAGTAACATCCTTTTCATTCATGCACTCTAATCTCCATTACTGTTTAATGTGTCCACTTTCATAATTCCTTCCTCAGTTGTTCTGCCATCACTGTGCAACAGCTGAGGTCAGTCTTTTAGCTGCATCTAGCTCTTATTTTACTTATTTTTGTAGTTATGATATCTCTACCCCCTCATAGTCCATATATTTTGTCATATATGACACTCAGGTCTGCTCAAGTGTGGGAAAAGACCTTCAAGAGAGATGCTCTTAGTGATAAGAGTTTCAGAGAATGATCCAACTTCATCAACAAGTTTAAGAAGTCTTTCATCAGAGAGGACAAAGCAGCTGACACATTAGCATGGCTGTCATCCACCTGTATAACCAAAAATAAGAAAAGACAATGAACCCCATCCATCATAGACTTCAATACTGAATGTCAGGCTTATTCTGCAAGACTTTTGGCCATGATGCCATTCTAATCTCCTGGCTATTACCACTCCCCTTAGCACCTGAATCCTCTCTATGGAGGATGTCCCAAAAACCATCAAAGGATGGTATAAACCCTTCCTATGCCTATGTCAACCTCCTGAAACTACCTCAAGATTCCAATGTCATGGACATCAACACTGTCTCCACCCCTCATCCTCAGAAGCTAACTTCTGAAGAAAGGGAATGCTATCAAAAGACAGGACTCTGTTTCAAGTGCCAAAATTCTGACATTCTGTGCAGAACTGCACCACCACCTTTGAAATTTCCCAAAAACCTTCCATCAAGAAAATGATGAAGAAGGACCCCAAGGATCTTCCCATGTTGAAAGAATGTAAGGAAGACAATGATGAATCAGTCAGAAGGACAACTGGCTTCTATACCAATGATTTTTAAAATGAAGAATAACCTCAACATCTATCATCTTCTACCCAGTGTGTGCTCCTGTAATTGTATTCCATACAATTAAATATATGCAGATCCCTGTCAAACTCATCATACCTGAAACAACTCAGAACCACTTAAGGCTCTAGGTCGCCCAATAGACAATGAGAGAGGAAAGGGAAGAGTGAGTCGACGACTTTGATGCTGAGGGAACACTAACAGGACAAGACTGTCCTTTGATGGATTTTATTCAAGCCTTTATATACTACATATGTGTTTGTATCTATGATGTACTAATCTAAGATGTCCATGCTGCTTGTGCATGTATCTAATACATTAGGGATCATATGGAAGATTGCTACAGCCTTGTTCATGCCTGATGTGCAAGGCTGTGGAAGAATGGAAGATCATATATGAATAGGTCTAAGGGTGTCGTAAAGGGTATGGGTCATGGGTAATGTACAGAATGATCTAGAGCAGTCTAGAGTGCAGGTGATGTCATAATTTATGCATGGGTAGGGTTGTGGGATCATGCATAGAGTTTGTGTGTCATAGAGTCTAGGTTTTGCATGTAGAGTTTCTAGGGTAATTGTACTGCATGTAAGTGATGTAGGGTGTTCATATATCATAGATTAGACGATTGTAACAATACCTTCACATACTTTTAAAATCATGGGAAATCTGTGCTCTGATTGATAGTGGCATGGACATCAACTGTATTGACTGGGGCTTTACAGTGACCTCCCAAACTGTTACAATGTTTAACCTCAACACAGTGTATGAAACACCCTGCATTTTCATGTGGGAATTCCTTAGCTTTGGTGGTACCAAACAAAGTACAAACCGTTGGCTACAAATGGATCTCAGTATCATGTGATTTGACCCAGGGTCCATGAAGATATGACTATATTAAATCAGCAATACCATTGCAACAGTTTTGCACCTTTATTATTAAGGGGGTATTTAATACTTGGTATAGCCTCCTTTTGATCACTGCCTCAATCCTTCTAGGCATACTCTCAATCAGCTTTTGACACTCCTTAGGTGGTATTTTATCCCATTTCTGCTGAATCATCTCCCACAACTCCAAAATTCCTTTAGGAAGGTGCTCATGCTTTGCTAGCCTCCTTTTCAGATAACTCCAGATATGCTCAATGGGGTTAAGGTCAGGAGACTGTGCAGGCCATACCATGGTTCTAACATCCTGCTCCTCTAACCACTTCTTGACCTTCTTGCAAGTATGCTTGGGGTTATTGTTCCATTGAAAAATGATATCAGGAGGATTAAGACCATAGTACTGCATGGTTTCTTGCAGTTTATCCTTCAAAATTTGAAGGTATAGGTCCCCATCCATCCTACCATCAATTTGGGTAGCATATCCAATGCCATCCCAACCCATCAAGTCTCACATCATCACAGAACCACCTTTAAACTTGACTGTTCCCTCAACCAGCCTATTACTAAGCCCTTCTCCTGACCTTTTTCAAGCCCATTTGAACCCATCTGATCACAGGCACTTGATTGTGGTCTCATCAGACCATATAACCTTCTTTCAATTATCAATAGTCCAATCTCTATGGGCATAGGCAAAATTCAAATGAGCTTTACAATGTCTAGCTGAAAGAAAGGGGCATTTGGACTTGTCTACAGCCTTCATACCACTTTTCTTCAAGTGGCAACACACTGTGGTGGTAGAAAGAGGTTCCTGGAAACGCTGGGTAAGAGCTTTTTTCACTTGAACAGCATTCTCTGCCTTTCCAGAAGAGATTAGACAAATAGCATGTTACATATTGATAGAAGTAAGCTTCAATGGGTGACCTCCAGTAGATTTTTGAAGGTCAGGATGCTCTTTGAAGTGGAGTCTAGATATGGTAGACACATGAAGACCAGTAGCAGAAGCAATAGAGTGGGCAGATTGGCTAGCATGAAGCATAAAGAGAATGTTGACCTTTTGAGTAGCAAAGAGGGATTTCATAATGGTAAAAGTTGAAAGCAAAGAAGTGTGTGAAGTATTTAAACTCAGACATATTGTTTATATGTGTGTCTTTGTTTGCATATGTAATTGAGATCAAATATCATTTTATTTCAATGTGATTTTGCTCTGTCTCTTAAAAGGTGCAAAACTGTTGCAATGGCATTCCTGATTTAATATGGTCATATCATATCTTCCTGGACTCTGAGTCAAATCACATTATACTGAGACCCATTTGTAGCCAATGGTTTGTACTTTGTTTGGTACCACCAAAGCTAAGTGGAATTCCCATGCAAAATTGCAGGGTGCTTCATACACTGTGTTGAGTTAAACATTGCAATGATTTTGGAGGTCACTGTATTTGAAAGAACAAACTTTCTACCACCTGGCTTGAGAAACCATTCCAAATCTGCAACCTTGACATGTCCTCAAATAAGAAAGGCAAGGTGTCTTTCTCTACGATGCTCTTTGTCAACATCAAAAGAAAAGCTAAGAAGATCCTTTTCTACATCATGAACTGTGGATGACATAATGTCATCCTCAGATTGCCTTGGCTCAAGGTGGTCAACCCCCTCATTGACTGGTCCAGACAGACCTGTACAATCTCTGAATCTCTCAATGAGTCAAAAGACTTATACCAGACCCATGTCACTTACTTTAAATAGCATGACAAGTTCTGCCCCACCAGTGTTCCTAAGGAAACCATGGTTCATCAAGTCTATGACAAAAGGATTTTTAACTATCTCCAGAAAGACAACAAGTCCAAACTTGTCACAACCTTCAAATACTTCACTGATCTCCACTGTATTGTCCACTTTGGAGCCTGCTTCACCTCCCTAGGAACCCCAAGACACTGGAGGTTTATCAACTGAGACACCACCACTGAGCTCATGGCTGTAGTCAAGAAAGCCAAGCTAAAAACCATCTTACCCCCAGAATATACTAAGTTCTCAGACATCTTCACAAAAGAAGCTTCTGACCATGTTTTTCTGTTGCACCTCTACCATCATGAGATACACCTTGATGATATCTTCATTCCCAAAGTTGGAAAGATCTAGCTGTTGTTTCTAAATGAAAGAAAGGCCACTGAGGACTTAATCCAAAAAAACCTCAACTGCAGAAAGATCTGCCCCTTGAACTCCCCTCAAGCAGTGCCCTTCTTTTTCATTAAAGAAGAATAGCAAACTCCATCCTTGCAAATATTACCACTACCTGAACAAGCGTACATTTTGGGATGCATACCCTCTTTCCATAGTCTCAGACCTTGTTAATAAGCTGAAAGATGCCAAGGTGTTTACCAAGTTTGACATTCATTGAGAATACAACAACATCAGGATTAAGGATGGCAACCAATGGAAAGCTAAGGTAGGCCTCATGTGAATAACAGGAGGGTACAAGGGTACTCCTGTTGTGCAGGGCAGAGAAGAGAGAGGTGAGTCAAGGATGCTCACCGAGATAGAGACAGAAGTTCTTGTGACCAAGTTAGGTTTAGTCGAGATTGATGAGATCAACCCTTGTAGAGCTTCTTAGAAGCTTGATCTCGAGAGGAAATGAATCTCATTATTAATTACATCACAGTGTTTATTACTTTAAATACATCTAGGAACATCTATGTATTTGTGTACAATGTAACTGGAATAAGGTCGATGATGTCAGAATGACATCATAGAATCAGTTATGCTGCTCCACTTATTTGAAATAGGTGGAGTTGGATCTAGGTTGATCCAACACAGCTGTTGTGGAGCTAAGAAAGCTCCAGACTGATGACATCATAGCTGAGTCATAAAGACTGCATCTAGATTGTCAT
>JBBPTO010001086.1:0-18737 GCA_038094155.1 Pulveroboletus cf. aberrans | reverse complement strand
TGCCTAACCCAAACTTGATTACAAGACCTTTGATGTCTGTCTTGGTAAGCATCCTCAACTCACCTCTCTCTTCTCTGCCCTGCACAACAGGAGTACCCTTGTATCTTCCTGTTAGGTTATGAGCTCCACTTAGACATAGTGGGTGTCATATCCTGTCCATCCAACTCAACTCTGACCTCTAGAACACAACTCTGCTCATACCTCTGGCACATCCTCTGTCAAATATGCAACTCCATTCCTCTGGACATCCCTCTGATTTCCTTACATATGTCTCTTGTTCCATATTTAGTTGAGTCTTGCTTCTCTGTTCTCTCTGATGCTGTGTAGCATAGCTCTGGCTTGTTCCTGACCCAGAGTACAGCTCCAGCATATGACCTCTCTGACTTCATCTTACCTATTTACATAGCCTCTGATTTCCCTCCATATATATACTCCAACTCTGTATGTAGATAGCCTCAGCCTGAATATCATCTTAGACTCTCTCTTCCAATCTCTCTCTGGACTCTCCAATGCATCTCCAATCAAGAATGCTGTGACAGTGCAGAGATGTGACACATAAGTCATGCATTGAGCCTTCACCCCTCCAGATGTGATCCTTCAGACCTCCGGCCATCTCTGGCCATTTCTCCCCTTTGACCTTCAATCTCTGACCGAAGTTTGAGTGGAGGAGATCCAGTCTTAATAGTGGGCAAGCAGGCTATATTGTTTGAAATATTTCATGATGCCTCCTGCTCCTGCCTTGTGTTACGACTACCTCGGGTAGAGATAGGCGTAGCCCTTCAAGGCGGGTCTGCTGAAGAACTAAGATGAAGGAGAATGCGGCAGGGCGTTCTTCAAGGATGAGGTTCGAGGGTTCTAGAAGAACAAGGTTTTCAACTTGTTCTATCTCAATGATCAATCGTCGAAGAGAGGGCTGCCTCAGAGATCGATCGTCTCGAGGTGAACAAGGAGGTTCCCTTTAGAACAGCGTAGCCTCTGGAGTGCTATGAAGTCTCAAAGAGCAGGAGGTTTCCGAAGAGGGGCTTGGAAAGGGGAGCAAAGACCCGGTGTATTGAGGTACACGAAAGGGAGGTCTAGCTTGGAGATACGAGTACAAAAGATCGGTTTATATAGTGTAGGATGGAGTTGCTGACAAAGAAAATGAAATCGCAAGGAATGCGATGGAAATCAGATGATGAGTCAGGGTATCGTAGTCAGCGAAGAAAAGAAAAGAATGTCCGGATTGGGACTGTCACCCATGTGTATGTAAGTGAGAAGAAGAAAAGGGGTTGATTGTAACACCTTGTGGAGAGACAGAGTTCTTGTTTATGAGTTCTTTGATGCTCTTTCCATACTCATTGCATGCTTTGGCATTGATTTGGGACAAGCCTACAGGATCACTGATAGGCTTTATGAATTTCAATGGAGAGATATCACTTGCTTCTTAATAGATTCCACTGATGATGAACACTGGTCTCCATTCTACACCACCATCTTTGATGGTGAGGGTACAATCTTCAGTTTTAGCTTTCATAGAATGGAACTAGAACCCATCAGTGAGGTGGCTCATCTTTCACCAAGTCAAGGATCTGAACCACCTGGTTCGTGAAATTCTGAGACTTTAATTAGTCAACAAGAAAACCCAGAAACAAAATCTGCATTCATCCAGTGGTTCAAATCCTTCAAGATCACAAGTTTCAATCCATTGCATCATCCTCATCACTCTCCTATAACCTCAATTCCTATTCTTGTTCAGGCCATACAAAATGTCTTAGTGGAGCAAGCTCAGACCTTACATCAACAAGCACAGACATTGGGATTGTTGCCTCAAGATCCTCCAAGACTTGAGTTACCTCCTTTGCAACAATCATCCATCCCTCCTACATCTGCTCTGACACTTGCTTCTGAAGAAGACCTATTTGGTGGATCTGATTACACAAGAAGATTCTGGAACTTCCATAGTTTGGGAAGCTTTTCAGAAGAGTTTAAGATAAGCTTATCAACTGGGACCTGGCTGCCTGAAGAGGTACTTTAATAAATACTCACAGATTAATTCTCATTTTGGAAAGAGCTACCCACTCCTTGAACTTGGTATTTCCTGAAGTTTTGCTTTTTGCTCCTTGTATCTGGTGTGCTATCCTTTCTGAAGGAGGACAAGTTCACTGCTGTGAATTCAATGAATAGATCCTGATTGCAAGGAGATCTACAGAAGATTCCCTTGACCTCCTTATCACTGGACCATTTTATCAAGTGGTCAAGACCAGTGATGTCACAGAGGTACACCCCGGAGTATCAAAGAAGGTGCCTTGCACTTGGTGCAATCACAACTTTCTGAGAGGCAAAGCTCATATCTGCACCAGAAACAGCAATCAAATAATTCAAAGAAGGGGATCTCAGAATCCTTTATCAGCCCACTCAGGATCTTTCTTTATGCTCATCCCAATTCACCTCTACTCACACCTTGATCAACAATACCTCATACCAGGTTGCTATGCTGAACCTCATCTCCTACATTCATCATTTTTCCTTCCTCTCCTGCTCCCACCATCTTTGCCTGGACATTCCTGACTTTCATCTGGAAGCAACACTGGTTCTTCCCTGTCTTCATCTCATGGACAATGAAGTCTCTATGGATCTCAATCCACACCCATATTTGGACCTTCCAGGACAGAAGAAGACTAACCACAATGAGTTTCAGAATTTGATGTACCTCAAGCAATGGGTGAGAGCAGAGGTCAAAGAAGAAAACATCTTAGAACAGGGAGAAGAATGAATCCAGCCAGATTTGAACAACTGCCCTTTTTCCAACAATTATATTGGATCAATCCACTGGGACAAGTTGAGTACAGAGTTCCTCTGACTCTGGTAGAGCTCCCACTTCATCTTCACCTGGACTACATCAGCTTCACAGTCTGGCACAGGGGAGATTATCTGATGATCCCATATCCGAAGATCTATTCATTTTCACATCCTACATTCACCCACAGACAGTCAACTTCCTAAGTCTGAGGCTGGTTTATCCAGTCAAGCTTCAATGGATCAGGAAGATCAGCTAACCCCAATCAAAGATCTAATGATGGAAGACCAGACTTCCGGGCTATTTTTGATCATTACATGTTTGATGATGTCTTTGATCAACATTTTACTGACATTGTTCTTCTTAGCTGAAATTAAAATGACTCAACTTCTCACTGATCCTGCAACTCTTCGAACTGATGGAACACTTTTGGGTTGTATTCCTGTTCTAACTGGTCACAATAACTACCTGGAATGGAGGGAAAAAATGAAGAACTTTCTCGAGGCTTACAACCTTTGGGGACTTGGTGATGGAACATGCACCTACTATTGCAGTAAGCAGACCAAACTGGTGTTTACTTGATGACAGAGTCTATGGAAATCTTTGCATGTCTGTGAACACCAACATTACTGCAAGACTCTCAACCTATGACATGCACAATGTCATTGGTGGCATTGGAGCTGATGCCAATGGCATCATCAACTCCAAGACCCATGATGCCTGGATCACGCTTCAGAATCTTTATCAAGCATCAGGGATATCAGCACAGTTCAGCCTTCAAACTGACTGTTACGGCTGACCTGGGAGAGGGCAGGCGTAGAACCAGTGGGACTGCGGTCTTTAAACCGTGGACAAGGTGGTGACAGAGCTTGACAATTGCAAGATGTCTACAAGGAGCCTACCTACTAGTGAGGTTCGGCGACAGGGGTTACTACCGAGCTAACGGCAGCCAAGGTACTTCCAAGTTAACGGTGGACGAGGAGTCTGCCTACGATTGAGGACAGACGACAAGGACTACCGAGTTAACGGTGGTAACTCCCCAATGAAGGGTCGTATCAAGGAGGACGAGAGAGAGAGAGTATTAAGGCTACCCTTAGGCCTGTATCGCAGATAGGGGATAATGTATTCTTACAGTGGTACAAAGAGGACAATGAGGTAGAAGACTGGTAAGACTAGAATGGGGAACATAGGTGCGACGACGTGGGTTTATATATGTATGGTACTTCAGGGCAAGCATGGAATGGAATGGAATGCGGTGGAAGGAATCGCTGACTGAGCAAGTGATAAGAAGCATGTGAAGTGCGATGGAAGCGGACGATGAGTCAAGGTATCATAGTCAGCGATGAAAAGAAAGAAACGTCCAAGTTGGGACTTATACCCATGCATATGTAAGCGATAAGTCAAAGGAAAAGAAAACGTGGTCCAGGGTAAATCATAACACTGACCTTGACAATGTCAAGATCAGAACAGACAGCATTGAACAATTTACATAGGACATGAATCATGTCCGAACTCTCTTCAACAAGATTGAACTTGCAGGAGACAATCAAGCTGAATATGATCAAGCCATACACTGCATGGTTCGACTACAAAAACACCTCAACCACCTTGTGTCAAACTTGACACAATCTACCAACATTGGAAATCTAACCCAAGATCATGTCCATAATGCAGTTCTTGCAGAGATCAATCTCAGAAAAGCGCAAGGTGCACAAGGTCCTTCAAAAGGACATGCCAAGGCTGTTGCAGAAGTACTCAATGCAACTGCAAATAGAATAAATCCTTTTAAGAAAGGGCCACCACAGCAAAACAAGTGGAAGTCTCAAACCATGGGACAAAGCTCCAGTAAGCACACCCAAGGTAAAGGAGGGCCACAAGCCCAAAAGAAAGGATTCAGACCTGGTTCCTCTCAACATCAAGGGAAGAAGCATCGGAGATGCTTCGGTTATCAAAACTAAAAGAAGAAAACTGGCAGAGGATGAGGATCTGGTGCAAAGATGGTAGAAGGTTTTGTTGGAATGGTAGAAGAAGAGTTTGAAGAAGATACTGAATAGTTCTTTGATGCTAAAGAAGAAGCTGACATTAGAGACTGTCCTAATCCTCTCAGCACTACCCTCAATGATTACAGGATGAAGACACCAGAATGAACATGGCTGCTGCACCACCTCAAGTATGGAATTCTCTATACACAGCACCACCCACACCCATTTAACTGGTGGCATCCCCCAATACATCAATCATCTCGCTTCCAGAAGAACCTATGCTCATCAGTAGGCCCTTTCTTATCCTGAAGTGTACTCTCTCATTCTAACCCACTTTATTGTGGAGACAACCTGCCAGAAGGCAGAGACCCTTCTAATCAAACAGAAGAAGGAGGACAAGCACCTCTAGCATGTAATAGGAGAAAAGATAAAAAAAGGAAAAAGGAAGCAGATTCTATTTTGAGGAGATTTAATGGATCAGACAGAAAACATAACATGGAAAGATCAACCTCATTGGTATGCAGATCATAAACTCTATGGTTCTTTCAGTCATGGTTATTACCATCCAAACTGGGATACCCCTGGGTATTACCCAAGGAACAATCATTATGATCATGGGAGATCCAATGGATTATGATGTAAACCTTGGAGAGCAATCAACTTATGGTGACTGTTATACTGTGAGAGACAAGAACATGGGAATGAATGGCCCAGCCACATCTTCCCCAATGCAAAACATATCTACAATCACAGACTTCCAAGCTCTTGGGCTGAAACCTTTACTGGTCAACAGCTCACCTCTGTTCATTCAGATTGAGAAGGAGAATTCATGGGCAAACTTCATGCATTCTTCACTTCCAGGGGTATCACTTCTCAAACAACAGTACCTCATACTCCTCAGCAAAATGGATGAGCAGAGAGATTTAACAGAACCATAATGGAAAAGCAGAAGCTATGTGATATCATGCATGCTTAACAAAACCTTTATGGCAAGATGCAGTAGAAACAGCAACCTTCATCTATAACAGACAACCAATGTGTCATCACAACTGGAAGACCCCTATTGAAATCTTCAAAAGTGGCAACAAACCAGATGTCTCTTACTTCCGAATATTTGGTTGTAAATCATTTGTATACATCCCTCCAGAACAAAGAAGAGACAAACTCAGCACCAAAGCTGAAGAAATGACCTTTATAGGTTATATACCAAAGACCAAAGGCTGGAGATTTTGATCAACAACCAAGAGGAGAATCTTTGACTCTACTCAAGCCATTTTTGATGAATCTGTGTTCCCTCATTGTCACAAAGGCCAAGAAGATGGACCAATTCCAATTCTGGTAGAGGTCAAGGAAACAATATCAAATGATGCCCTTATTGACCAAGAAGGTCAAGAATCTCAAGAAATACCGGTACAACCTCAAGATCTGGTAGTATCACTATCAATATCAAGAGCAAATTTAAATCCCAATTAACCACAAGCACCACTAGAAGGCAGTACTAGTGATCAAGACTCCTCAGGAGATCATTCAGACACATCTTCCACTTTGACAACATCACCAACTCCCTCTAAAGTCGGTACTTCAAAGAAGATGGAACAACCACTACCTTCATATTGCTCTGTACCTTCTTCTCCTTTTAGACAAGGAAGAAAGCATCCACCATCAAAAAAAGATGTAGACAGATACAAAGCAAAACAAAGATTACTTCCACAACGAGAAGTAACTGAACCAGAGGAATCTGATTCAATAAGGAAAAGAGACTGGATGCCACCAAGGCAAACTATAGACAAATCTCTTGTGAAATTCAGAGCATGTTCTCATCAATATCATCTTACAAGGAGAGAATGTGAACAAACCTTCAGACCTCCTCAAGAACCTGTTTGAAATTCCACAAGGATGGCCCAAAGAAGAGTCCAACCAGACTCTGCTTATGGAGATCTCACTTCCATAGAGATAGAATGACAGGGAATTAGGGCTTCAATGAAAACCCCTATTCAAGAGGATGTACAAATTCAGGAGGAGCAAGTTCAAATAGAACAAGCTCATGATGAAGAAATGAAAGAACCAACCAATCAAGAAGGTCTAGAACAACTGTATGAATCAATGTCTAACTTAGTTGCTCGACATTCAATCAAACAAGTGTCAAACTTCAGACAAGACAGACAAGTCATGTCACAAGGTTGGATAAACGGACTATTGGCAGCAGCAGTAACAGGATCTGCTGATTGGAAAGTGCCAATACACTACAGAGACATTTCCAAGCTACCTCAAAAATAACAGGAAGTATGGCAGACTGCATGTGATGACAAAATGAAATCTCTACATGACAGAAAAGTCTGGAAGCTTGTAGATTTGCCCAGGGACTGTCAACCAGTGAAAAGAAGATGTGTTTTTGGTATCTGAATGGGCGACTGTGTCAAAACAACATATGTTGCAAGAGGCTTCACACAAATCTTTGGTGTGGACTGTGAAGATACCTTTTCACCTGTCACTCAATTTGAAACAGTCAGGTTCCTTCTAGCTCTACATGATTGGTAAATATCGGCACTAGACATCAAAACAACATTTCTGTATGAAGATCTTGATGAAGAGATCTATGTGATGCAACCAGAAGGCTTCGCAGATCCCAGGAATCCCTCAAAAGTCTATCTATTGAATAAAGTCATATATTAATTAAAGCAAACATATGCTCCAATGGAATAAGGTACTCCGTGCTTCTCTTATCAAATTTGGCTATCAAAGGCTATATGCTGATACTGGAGTTTACATAAAGAAGAAAGGAAAGATCATCATCATCATTGTGATATATGTTGATGATGCACTTTTCATGGGTAGTGACAAAACACTAGTCCTCAAAGAAAAGGAATGTTACATAAAGAGATGGGAATGTAAGGATCTTGGAGATGCAAAGGAATATCTATCCATGAGGATAACAAGAGATCTAATCAAGTGAACTCTTGTCCTTGACCAAATATCCTATCCTGAAAAGCTTATCAAATGCTTTGGTCAAGAGAACTGTAAAACAGTCACAATACCTTTACCCTCTGGATACAATCCTATGCCATCAACACAGGAAAAACCTGATCCCAAGATTCAAAGCCTCTTTAAATCTGTAATAGGCTTACTTCTCTTTCTAATGCTCAGAACAAGATCAGACATTGCATTTGCAGTATTCAAGATGTTACAATTCTCTGTAAATCCAATAGAGAAACACTTGCAGAGGGTGATCTGGATAGTTTGCTATATTTCTTCAACAAAGAATCTGTACATCAAGTACTCTGCAAACAGTTCTCAAAATGGTCTCATAGCATACTCTGATACAGACTGGGTTGGAGATGTAGAACATCAAGATCCACCACTGGATATGCTATATTTCTTGCAAATGGCATAATCTCATGGCTTTTAAGGTGACAAAATCATGTTAGACTTTCATCCACTGAAGTGGAATACTGTGGAATGACAGAAGTGACAAAGGAAATAGTCTGGATCAGAATCCTATTTGAAGAACTAGACTTTTCACTCTAGCCAATCCCCTTATGTGTGGACAATTAAGGTGCTATGTTTTTGGCATCAAACTCTGTACAGCAAGGTTGCACAAAACATGTCAGAAAGGACGATTGCTACATCTGAGAAGCCATCAAGTTCAAAGAAGTTGAACTATTCTATGTCGAAACTATCAAACAGTTTGCAGACATCTTCACCAAGAATTTGGGAAACGTCAAGTTTCAAGAAAACATAAAGGCTTTAAAACTCATTCCATATCCTTCACATACATAACATTCTAGTAAGGAGGAATGTTGAGATTCTGTGAATCAAACACTAGGTCCGGTGCTCTGTTAATACAGGCAGACCATAGTGGTAGTACACTATTCATTTTACTCAAGATATAGGTTGAATATTAGGCTTGACTGACACATTAGTCAAATCTAATTAAAGTGTAATCTTAATTACACTTCAGGATTGACCACATGATGATCTAGATGCATTTTTTATGACTCAGCTATGATGTTATTGGTCTGGAGCTTTCCAAGCTCCACAACTGCTGTGTTTGGTCAATCTAGACTCAACTCCACCTATTTGAAATAAGTGGAGCAGCATAACTGATCCTATGATGTCATTCTGACATCATTGACCTTGTTCTAGCTACATCACACACAAGTACATACATGTTCCTGGATGTATTTAAAGGTGATAAGCACTGTGATGTAATTAATAACAATTAGATTCATTTCCCCTTGAGATCAAGCTTCTAAGAAGCTCTACAAGGGTTCATCTCATCAATCTTGCCTAACTAAAACTTGGTTACAAGAACTTTGATCTCTATCTCAGTGAGCATCCTTGACTCACCTCTCTCTTCTCTGCCCTGCACAACAGGAGTACCCTTGTACCCTCCTGTTAAAGGTATCTACATACAGAGTTGGAGTATATATATGTTGGAGGGACTGCAGATTAGTAATGGAGGGCTATGTAGATGTATAAGATGGAGGTCAGTAACAGGAGGGTACAAGGGTACTCCTGTTGTGCAGGGCAGAGAAGAGAGAGGTGAGTTGAGAATGCTTACTGAGATAGAGACTAAAGTTCTATTGACCAAGTTTGAGTTAGTTAAGATTGATCAGATCAACCCTTGTGAGCTTCTTAGAAGCTTGATCTCAAGAAGAAATGAATCTTGTTATTAATTACATCATGGCACCTATTGCCTTTAAATGTTACGTCTGACCTGGGTCAGGGCAGATGTAGAACCTTTGAGGACTTGAGACTGAATTGTGGACTAGAGTGGTGATGGCACTTGACTATAGCAAGTTATCTATAGAGAGGCTTCCCTATTATGAGGTTGGAAATGAGGGATACTACCAAGTTAACAATGGATGAGGAGTACTACCAAGTTAATGGTGGATAAGGAGTCTGTGTACTATCAAGAACATATGATGAGGACTTTCCACTTAAGGGTGGTTCACAGTGGTCACAAGGTGAGAAGGTATCAAGGCTACCCTTAGGGCTGTATCATAGAGTGGGAACACCAATGTATTCCAGAGGTGATGGTACAGGAAAGAGAAAGGTAAGACTAGACTGGGGATTACATGAGCAATGACATGGATTTATATATGTAAGAGAGTTTAGGGTAGGCATAGAATGTAATGTAATGTAATGAAAGGGATAGCTGACTAAGCAAGTGGTAATCATGGGAAGTGAAGGGATGAAGTATGAGTAAGTGATGAAAAGAGATGAATATCCAATGAGGGACTTATATCCATGTGTAGTGATGAAGATAAAGGAAAAAGTGTAGTGTCTGTAGTAAATCATAACATTACCCTCTTAGTAGGGTTGAAGTCACCATACTTCAAAAGTCTCAATATTTCCTGTAGAGTTTCCTGGTCATGTTGGACATGGTGGCATTCTTGAACTGGTAATCTCCTTCATCCTCTCTTTCATCTGGGGATGGGGCTTGGATAGTGGTTGTCTGTAGGAAAGAGGGGCAGTGTCAGAGGGTTAAACAGGTCATTCACCACATATGCTGGTGCATAGAACTTGTCAGCAGAGTTCCTCTGAATGATGATGAGGATGACCAATGGGACATGGGTGAGGAAGAGGAAGAAGGCCTTGAAGTAGAATGTTGAAGAGGGCATTCCTGCTGGTTGTGGGCTGGAGCCCATCAGAGACAGGTAGGACATTGGTAACAGGGGCATTGGTCTTGAAAGTGCCCAAGTTGGTGGCACTGAAAGCAGCTCTGCAGATAATGAGGGTTGTTTGGAGTAAGGATAATCTCTTCTATATCTTCACTATGGTAAAGCTCTGCTTGGTTAATGGAGTCAATAACTTCTTCATCAAGCAGGGATGAGGATGAGGATGGAGTGGACAGGACAGGGGACATGAGGGTGGTTGCTGGAGGAGTAGATGCAGGAGCTGAGGTTGGTATAGATAGAGGTTCCATGTGCTGGGTATTGATCTCAGAGAGGTAGTGATTGAGGTCTGCCAGAAATTCCTCTAATTCCAGCTGGTGGGTGAGTACATTGAGTTTGAGATTGGCTTCACTCAGAATTGTGGTGGCAGTAGGGTGGTTTAGGAAGCTGAGATGACCAATTTGCCATAAGAGGCAAACAAGACAGTAGAGGGAGGAGCCCATGTCTATGTGGGTGCTGATGGAGATGGTCATATGTCTATTGTAGACATGGTCTTGATACTCAGTGATATAGACTGGAGAAATAGCTGTGGACCTGAGTCAGTGGGCATGGATGTGGAGATCCATGGCATGGATGGGGTGTGGAGGAGGATTCCTACAGATTTCCACCAGGGGGACACAGAAAGGAGAGTCAGGGGGAAGGCTTCCCCAGCCTGCATCTGCAAAGGTAGGGGATTGGGGATGGTTCTCATTGGTTGATTCAATGAAAGTGGATGTTTTGGAGAGGGTTTCTTCTAAAGTAGAGACAGTAGACAAGAAGTCAATGATAGAGATGGGGTTTTCTTCAATGTTATCAGTGATGAAGGTGACATTGTGGAGGAAAGACATGGTTATGTTTGTGAGGAGATGTTGAGGAAAATGTGGATGGGTGATGGATTTTGTACTCTTCTAGGACAGACTTTGAATGTTTCAGATTTCTCTCATATTTCGATGAGTCTTCTTCGGCAGAGTATTCTTTCTATCAGATTAAGAAGTGGCATTTAGACAATGTTCCTTTGTGACATAAAATTTTATCTATTTCATATTCTTCTTTTCCTTCTATCAG
Source organism: Pulveroboletus cf. aberrans (assembly GCA_038094155.1). Taxonomy (NCBI): domain Eukaryota; kingdom Fungi; phylum Basidiomycota; class Agaricomycetes; order Boletales; family Boletaceae; genus Pulveroboletus; species Pulveroboletus cf. aberrans. The sequence continues at coordinate 7,257 of JBBPTO010001086.1, read as the reverse complement.
TTCTGGGGGTGGTCTTGTGAAATTGAGGTTGTGTACAGTGTTTTTGCAATAGAGTGATAGGAGAGAAGCATGGAAGATGGGGTGGATCTTCCAGGTGGATGGGAGTTTTAGATAATATGTGATGGGAGAGAGGACTTCCATGATGGGGAAGGGTCCTTCCTGTTTCAGAGTGAACTTTGAGTTTACCATTGTGGGCTTCCAACCAGACCTTGTCTCCTTTAAGAAATGGTTGGAATCTGGAGGTGGTTCATGGTGCCATGGTTTGGCAAGCAAGTTTGTGAGTGGCAAGGGCTTCATCATGGAAGGCAGTGAGGGTTTTAAGGGAGTCTTTGCCAGCAGGGACTTTAGTTTGGGGACAATAGAAGATAGGGCACAGGGTTTGAAGCCCATCATGAGCTAGAACAGAAATTTTCCAGTTATGGAGTGAGGATGGTGATTATGCATGAATTCTGCACAAGTGAGGAGTTCATGCCATGAGGAGGGGTTATTGCTGCAGAAGATCTGGAGGTAGATTTTGACTTTATAATTGACACATTCAGTTTCCCTGTCTGTTTGGAGATGATAAGCCATGGAGAGGCTGAGGTTGTAATTCAGAAGTTTTTCAAGTTCTTTGGTGAAGGTGAAGGCAAATTGTGGACCTCTGTCAGAGATGATCTTTTTATAGAGACCAAAGTGTTGGTAGACTTTGTGAAAAAAAAGGATGGCAATTCCCTCTGCAGTGATGGTTTTCTTAGTGGGGCATAGAATTACCCCCTTAGTAAGCACATGGTTGACCATGACCAAAAGAGAATCAAAGCCAGCCACAATGGGGAGGTTGGTGACCAGATCACAGGAGATCTGTTGGAAAGGGCAGGTGATAAAGGAACAGATGGGAGTGAGTGGGGGTACAGTAGGGTGGGTATTGGCCTTGTTGGCCTAACAAGTCGCACAGCCTTTGACATACTTGCACACATAGTGAGCGAGGCTGGGCCATCAGAATTCAAGGAGACAAGTTGGTGGGTTTTGAGATAGCCAGGGTGACTGGCAGATTCATGATCATGACAGCAGAGAAGGATCTTCTGGTGAAGATCAGCAGTGGGGACATAGACATGATCCTTGTAGAGAAGGATGCCATTATGATGTTGCCAGTCAGAAAGGCAGGCATGGAGGGATGGAGGTAGGTCATTGGTGATGGATTGGAGGATTTTGAAAATGAGGGTGTCAGACTCTGATGCATCCTCGATGAGGGAAGCAAGGGAAGAATTGATGAGTTGGATGAAGAGGGAAGGTGGGAGGAGTGTGATAGTTTCATTATCAGAGTCTAATGAGGGATAGAGGTTGGGGCAGTGAGATAGAGCATTGGGAGGGGCAAAGAGTTTGCCAAGAACATAATGGTGTTTGAAATCATAGTCTGTGAGATCAAGGAGCCACCTGGCTTGGCAGGCAGTTTAGATGTTGGGTGGTATGGAAGTATGTAGGGTTCTTGTGGTTGGTGAAGACCTGGATGGTGAAGGATGTGCCTCTGAGGTATTGATGCCATCCTTTAAGGGCCTGGAGAATAGCCAGGAGTTCCCTATCATAGATGTCATAGTTCCATTTGGCTGGGGAGAATGAGGTGGACAGGCCGAAGAACATGACAGTGGATTTGAAGAGCCCCTTGTGGGTGATAAAGGTGGCTTTCCACTGGTGTCCATCTTTGATGTGGACATTGTTATATCCCCAGTGAACATCAAACTTGGTAAAGACCTTGGCATCTTTGAGTTTGCCTGTGAGGTCAGAGACAAGTGTGAGGGGGTATGTGTCTCAGATAGTGTGTTTGTTGACATAGTGGTAATTTTGACAGGGGTGGAGTTTCCCATCCTTCTTTTTGACAAAGAAAAAGGGAGAAGCTTGGGGAGAGTTCGAGGGGTGAAATTTTCTGGCCTTCAGATTTTCTTTGAGAAAGTCCTTGGTAGCTTTCTCATCATCTGGGGACAAGGGGTAGACATTTCCTATTTTAGGGACAAAAGTCTCATCAAAGTTGATCTCATGGTCATAGGGTCTCAAGGGAGGCACATGGTTGGTGGCTTCTTTGGAAAAGACTTCTTTGAAGCCTTCATATTTTTTTGGGAGAACAATGGGGGTTTTCTTGGGGGACATATCAGCAGCAAGTTTGGTTGTGGTGCTGACCCAGGCAATGACATTGAAGTTGGAGATATGGTATGCACCCCCTTTATGAAGGTGGTTGGTGGATATTCCATGTTGATAATGGTAGTCCTGGACTCACGCAATGGTGAAGTCAGTCTTGGTGGCTTGCTGCCTACTAGTAATCCCAGAGGTGGGCATCAAAGACTTCATGGACCATGTAGTGACAAGGGAGTCTCAGGGCATAGCAGATGAGGTGGTCATAGTGTCATTTGGTATCAGAGGAAAAGGTTTCATATAGGGCTTGGGATTTGTCCTTGGATTCAGAGGTATCAAGGGTATGGATTTCTCAATTAATAACTGGGTTTGTTTTGGTCAGCCAGGGCATTCCAAGGAGTATGTTGAAGTTACCACAGTTCATGACATAGAACTCAGTTCATTGGGCTATCCCTTTGATGTTAGTAAAGAGATTACAAGTGAAGTGTACAGATTCTCCTTTATTTATGAAAGCATTTGCATTGTGGATGGGTATTGGAGTTGAAAGATGAGTGGTGGGGAGCTTGTGCTTTTTGATGAAGTCCCAGTCAATGCAGTTGATGTCTGCACTGCTATCTATGATGGTGAAGGTGTTGATGGCTTTCATTGAGTGCAAAAGATCAATGGATTGAATGGAGATCCTTATTGATTGCTTAGCTTTGGCATTTACAAGTACATTTGCACTAAGGTGGGAGGGAAAGTCATGCATCATGGTGACTCCCCATTTTAAAAATCCATCATCCTGACCCTTTCTATCATGGTCTTCTTCAGCTCTTCATCATCATCATCATCTATCTGTCTCTTCAAGTTTTGGAAGATCAGGGGGAATGTTGGTGTTAGTCATCCTTTTGACATGTGGAGTGGGAGTGGAGGGGTAGACAGGGCAGTTGCAGGAGCCATATCCTTTCTTTCAGCATTTGAAGCAAAGGTTCTCCCTTCAGCATTGTTTCTGTTCTTTGGGGGTCAGCTTTGGGAGATGGACAACATTAATGTCCATAGCATCAGGATCTCTGACAGGCTTGGGGGTGGGTCTAATATACTGGTGATTCTGGATGGTAGAAGACTCATGGTGTTGGCAAGCTATGGCATCTCCTTCATTCCACTGCACCTTGAAATGTGAGGACTAGGTGATCCATTTCTCAATAGTTGTAGGTATGGTATCCATGGAGTTGATTGTCCTTGTGAGAGCAACTGGAATCCTGACCCAGAAGAACTAGATCAAAGTTTGGTGGGCAGCAGCATTAGAGGCAAGTGGGGGATAGGTGAAACCAGCTTTCCTGACATGGAGGAGAAACTTGGTAATATAGTCATCAAGTTGAAAGACCTTCTTGATGTGGTGGGTAGTGAGCCAGGATAAGGCAGCTTGCTTAGTGTTGCCTTGGTTAAAGGTGGCTTTGAACTCTTTGATGCACTTCTTGAGGGTTCCAAAGTCATTGATCTCAAGGGCCTTAGAACACTTGAACTCCAGAGCCTTTGCTCATCTACAAGAGGAGGAAACTGATTTTCTTATGATTGGTGTTGTAGATGTCCTTGTTTACTAGCATATAGGACCAGGTGGAGGTAAGCCATGGTATGGCTTCAGAGGGGTCCCCATTATAGGCCTTGAGCCTAGTGAGGTGAAGTTCAACTGATTTTGAGGAGGTCATAGGGGTGAAGGTGACAGAGGTGCTTTGTAAAGTGATATGATGGTGAATAGTGGGGCTGGATTGGCTGGTATTGGATGGCAGCTTCTTCATCAGAAGGTGGTTTGTGGTCAGAGGGGTCAGGTGAGTCTTCCACTGAAGGTGGTGATGCACATTGGTGATGAAAGGATTCTCTGTGAAGGGGGTTGGCAGAGGGGCAATAAGGGTGAATGGTGGCTTATGTGATAGTAGCCAAGTATGAGGAAGAGTCTACTCTTTTGTTATGTCTGACCTGGGTCAGGGCAGACATAGAACCTTTAAGGACCTTGAACTGAACTGTGGACTAGAGTGGTGATGGCACTTGACTATAGCAAGTTGTCTACAGAGAGGCTTTTCTATTATGAGGTCAGCAACAAGGAATACTACCGAATTAATGGTGGATGAGGAGTACTACCGAGTCAATGGTGGACAAGGAGTACTACTGAGTTAACAGTGGACAAGGAGTCTGTCTACTATTGAAGACAGATGATGAGGACTTCCCACTTAAGGGTGGTTTACAGCAGTCACAAGATGAGAAGGTATCAAGGCTACCCTTAGGCCTGTATCATAGAGTGGAAACACTGATATATTCCAGAGGTGGTGGTACAGAAAAGAGAAAGGTAAGACTAGACTGGGAATTACATGAGTGATGATGTGGATGTATATACATAAGAGAGTTTAGGGTAGGCATAGAATGTTACAGAATGTAATGGAAGGAATCACTGACTAAGCAAGTGGTAATCATGGGAAGTGGAGGGATGAAGTATGAGTCAGTGATGAAAAGAGATGAACGTTCAATGAGGGACTTATATTCATGTGTAGCAATGAAGATAAAGGAAAAAGTGTAGTGTCCATAGTAAATCATAACATTAAATACATCCAGAAACCTGGATGTACTTCTGTGTAATATAGCTAGAATAAGGTTAATGATGTCAGAATGACCTGATGGGATCTGTCATACTGCTCCACATATTTCAAATAGATGGATTTGAGTCTAGGTTGATGCAACACAGGAGTTGTGGAGCTAGGAAAGCTTCAGACCAATGACATTATAGCTGAGTCATAAAGACTGCATCTAGATAATCATGTGATTGATTCTAAGTGTAATAGAATTTGCCCATTTTGTAATTTACACCTCAGATATGCCTGGAAAACCTAGTGTAGACATATTTATAAAGAAATTCCACCATTGGAAAAGGAAAAATTTTCAGTAAATAATTTACAACATGTTGCATTTTACTTGGAGCTGTTGGCATCTTTCAAAGAGAAAGAATATATTATTCAGAAAAATAAGAATAAGTATGTTCTGCTAACATGTTAAAATGTATATCCAGAATAACATTTTAGACTCTGTTACTACTATATAGTTAAAAAATATAGTTGGAATATGTTGATGCTGAGAATCAAAAATAGGCTGGAGATCATGGGGTTTGACAGATAGAGGTATTCTAATATCATCAAGAGTATTCTATATGCTTTACATGCAGATACATATAAGTTGCTAAATTCATTAAAGGTGCATAGAAACTGATGTAAAGATACTGAGATCTATTTCCTCTGCTTCAAGATCAAGATGCTAAGAAGCTCACAATGATTATTTTGTATCTCAGGAAGATCTCTGAGCTCAACTTTTCTCTCTCCACTCTGCACAACAGGAGTACCCTTGTAATATCCTTTTACTTGAAGGTTTTCATAGTCATCATGAGCAACGTCATCAACATAGATGCAATCAAGAAAACCATGAACCTCTGCCTCCCATTCCTATTCCTGCTGTTCCACACATTCATGATCCTCCTCAAAATTACCACATATACCAGCCTATCATTAATTTTCAGGATGAGGCTGCTCAGCAACAATATCAACAAGCACAAGAACTGCATCATCATCATCAGCAGCAGCAGCAAGAGCAATTTCATTATCAGGATCTTCAGAGACAGCAGTGGCAGAGAGAGGCACAGAGACATCAGTATTTTCTGGCTATTTAAAGACAACAATGGGAAAGAGAGGAGCAAAGACAGCAGGATATTTTGGCCATTCAGAGACAGCAATGGGAGAGAGAGGAACAAAGGCAGCAAAATCTTCTGGCCATTCAAAGACAGCAATGGGAGAGAGAGGAGCAAATATAGCAGCATCTTCAGATTCTTCAACAGACTCTACAGGCACAACAGCAACAGGACCACCAGCAGGTTCTTATGCTTAGAATGCAACAGCTGCATCAGGAGCAGGAGCATCAACATCTACAAGCTCTTAGAATTCAGCTACAACAAAATGAGCAGATTATTCATAATCATCATGCTGAAATGCATCAGAGGGAGACACTTCAGGAGATTCAGGAAAGGAATGATCAAGAGGAGATAGAAATGGAACAAATCAGACAGCTATCACAAAGGCTTCTCTCAGAGACTTTGAGTGAACACAGTCAAAGATCTGCAGAGCAATATGAACAAGATCAACAAAGACAAAGGTGAGAACTTCTTTACAATATTATAAGCATTTGAATAATTTATTGGATTTATGATTCAGACTGTCATCTAATGAGCAGGAGGAAGAATCTACTCCTCCATCCTCTTCATCTTCATCAGGATCATCTAGCAGATCTACTTCCCCTTCCCCTTCCCCTTCCCTCCTCCTTATGCTCCTGCTCCACCTTCACCACCCCCACCACCTGGGTCTAATCCTAATCCACCACCACCACCCCCACCACCTTCACCTTCACCACCACCTTCACCACCACCACCACCACCACCACTTCAGTTACCTCCTGGTGGTAGACCATACATAGAGCCTATTCAGATTCACAATCTGGGCCCTATGAATATTCAATGTCCTAATTGCCATGCTCTTCATTTCATCTGTGAAAAGCTTGCCAACTCTGCTATTCATAGTCCTCGCTTTGGTACATGTTGTCTTCAGGGTAAAGTCTCCCTTCCACCTGTTCAGCAGTGGCCACACAATCTTAAGCTACTCTTTGATGATCCACATGACTGCACACAGTTCAAAAAGAAAATCAGAGAGTAAAACAATGCTCTTGCCTTCACTTCTGTGGGTGTTGAAATTGATAGGCAGGCTGTTCAAGGGGCTGGACCTGCTTCTTTTCGCATTCATGGTGCTCTCCATTATCTCATGGGTGCCCTTTTGCCTCCAAATGATCTTCAGCCTTCCTATGCCCAGCTTTACATCTATGATCCTCAGGAGGCAACCAATAGATCTGTCCAGAGGAATACTCAACTCAAACCTGACATCTTGCTGGATCTACACACCACTCTTAGAGATGTTAACCCTTATGCTCCTCTTTATAGACAAGCATATGATGTTGTGAGAGTCAGTTTCTTTCTTTTCTCTGTTGTTGCATCTCATCTCATCACTCACATTATATAGGCTAAACCACCTGAGGAACACACTGATGTCAGAATGAGACTTCACTTTGAGCAGGCCAATGATCAAAGGAGATATAATC
>JBBPTO010001085.1:0-18739 GCA_038094155.1 Pulveroboletus cf. aberrans | reverse complement strand
CATCATCAGCCAACCCCCCTCTACCAGTACAGTCTGTCTTCACTTGAAAAAATCTGGTATGAAGGTTGTGATTAAGTTCAAATGTTCTATTCTTTTTGCTAGATATTATAAGGCTTGTTTGGACTTTCCTTATTCACACAAGAATTGAACACTGGAGGATCAGAAGGTGATATGGTCAGGTGAGACCTAAATCAATCAAATGGGTGCAAATTGGCATTGAAAAAGGCAGGTGAGCAGCTCAGTGATAGGCTGGTGCAAAAGACCCTCAAATTTGGTGGTGGTTTCTTGATGATGTGGGACTGTATAACTTGGGAGGGGATGGAACTTGACACTAAGATTGATGGTAGAATGGATAGGGACCTTTACCTTTAGATTTTGAAGGGATTTGGTCACTTGAACAGCATTTTCAGCTTTGCAAGAGGTGATAAGATGTTGGGAATGGTGAATATTAGCAGTGAAAGGTTGATGCAGAAGACACTGAAGTTTGGAGGTGGATTATTGATGATATGAGGCTGCATGACTTGGGAGGGTATTGGAGTAGCTTGCTGGATTGATGGTGAGATGGATGCTGAACTTCATGTGCAGATTTTGGAGGATAAGTTTCAAGAAACACTTCAATATTATGGGTTTTCCACAGATAACATTATCTTTCAGGAAGATAATAATTCCAAGCATACCAGCAGGAGGGCCAAGGAGTGGTTTGCTAACCATGGATATGAGGTTATGGTATGGCCAGCTCAGTCCCCAGATCTTAATCCCATAGAACATCTATGATTTCTCCTTAAAAGAAGACTAGCTGAGTACTTAGAGCCACCAGCAGGGATGATAGAGTTTTAGAAAAGAGTTCAGGCAGAGTGGGAAAAACTTGGGGTGGAGCAGTGTCAATCATTGATTGAGAGTATGACTAGGAGGATTCAGGAGGTCATCAAAGCCAAAGAAGGGTATACTTCATACTAGTTTTTGATATCCTTAATGTCAGCAGCAAAACTTTTCCAATGAGTACCTGTAATTGATTTGCTCATATCTACTGATACATTAAAAATCACATAATCTATTTATATATATTTGGAAAGCCCTTGATTAGAGCTTTCCAAAGATACCCAGGTTTGAAAGTCTGCAATCAATACCTCTTGAGATATTGACTCAACAATCAAAATGTATCAAAACATTGAGATGGTTTTTTTCTCAGTGTATGTGATAGCAGCATTAGTTTCATATGCATATGCTTCATCTTGTGCTGAGTAAGTGTCCTGCTTTTCATATTGCAAAGCTGAGCCTCCATTCTGCATGTCATATTCCTGAGCAGTGACTGGCAGAGCAGATGATGGCATGAAGTGCCCCTGGATTGAGAGCTCCTGCTTGAAGTCCCCATACTCAACCTGCATGTTATCTTCTGTGGTCTACTCCACTTCTCCATTCACAGGTCTTGCAGGGCCCTTTAAATGGTGCAGACCCTTCTTCTTCTTGTAATGCTTCTGCTTAGTCTGCTGGTCAACTGTGTTGTGTGGCTTGCTGCTGTTATCTTGTGCCCGGACCCCTTCTGGTGGGATACCCTCCAACACTCTGCTATCCTCTCATCTATCCCTCTCTTTCCTCTTCCAGTGGTTCTTCTGGAGCCATTCATGGATCAATAGTTGCCTGTAATGGGCTACCAGCATCTGGTTATCCTCCTCATTGGTGAGTTAGAAACCATAGAAGATTGATGCATTAGGTTGGCTTTTCAGGGTAGACAAACCATCACCATCTTGTATGATGAAATCTATGCAGATTTCTGTTAAACTCATTGTACTCTCACACACCTTGAAAACTGTTGAAACCCATGCCCTCATCATCAATGATAGAGATGTCAACTGCATCTACTGGGGGTTTGTTTGAAAGTAAAGACTTCCAACCTCCTGTGTTGAAAATTCATTTGAAGTTCATAACCTCAATCTCTTTCCAAACAGAAAGGGAACAGTCTCTTTTCTACCACCCTTTTTGTAAATATCAAAGGCATCACCAAAAAGATGCCTTTTTACATACATTATGAACTGCAGATGACAAAATGTCATTATAGGATTACCCTGTCTCAAGGTTCTCAACTCCCTAATTGACTGGTCTAGGTAGACAATTAGCATCTCTGAATCCTTCAATGAGTTTTAAGACCTGTATCAGGCTTATGTTAGCAATACCAAGTGACCAACTCCCACTACCCTGACCTCACTCCCCCAGCTCATGCAATGATTCACCACATTTACAATGCCAGACTCTTTGATTACCTTTAAGACTATTTAGAATCTGAGTTCATCTCCTTGACATGGACCTTTGTATCCATCTACTGTGTTGTTGTTACAAGGCTATACTTTTATACATTTCTTCAAAAATTACCTGGTTTGATCTCTTATCTTTCAAGTTCCATGCAATGCATGGATGTGCTTCTGTCATATCCTGAAATCACACAAGTCCAACTCTGCACCTTTAGTCACCAACTCTGTAACATCTCCAGTTTGTTTCTCTGTTACTACACTTTGTATTATCATTGGACCTTATCTATTTATGTTCCTCTAACATATCTTTCTATTGTTCTCTATTAGTACTAGTCTTGCATCTGTTCTTTTACCATGCTGTGCTTGCACAGTGGTGGTTCATAGTTCACTGGTGCATAGCTATGGTTCATAGACTCTCACCCTCCAACTCTTACTCATACATTACAACCCTGTTACAAATCTGATGCTCCTCTGTAGTATATACCTCAGTTCAAATATCAACTCAACTTCCCTCTGAATTTGAGTGTTGAAGACTCAACTCTGACCTTTGATCTCTGACCTCCAACTTCTCTCCTCTCTCTCCTCTCTCCATAAATTTGAGACCATTGAACCTGAGTAAGGGTGCACCACACATAGTGAAGCCAAGTCTCATCTGACCCCTTCACAAGTCTGCCCCTTTGGAGTTACTCTCAAGTTTCACTTGCCCCCTTCCTGCATAAGTTTAACAGTGTATTCAAACTCCTACTTCCTCAGAGTTCTCAATGTCTACCCATGTTACTAGACCCTGCTCTTGCATGATTGCCAACCCTCCCCACTCCCATGCTATAATAGCCTCAGCACTTTCAAATCCAGCCATCGAGGCCTGAAACTTGTAGATCAGTGCTGAGGTTTCTTCACTCACTTAACTCTGTCTGCCTCTCAATTATGTCCACTGAGTTCTTCTACTCTGGAAGCGTATATTGAAGAATTGCCAGACAATGAAGACCATTGTTTTCATATGCCTCCCAACAATCATGGAAATTCCAGAGACTCAGACAGATCTGAAGATCCCTCCAATCCAAAAAAGATCAAAACATCTCAGACAACATCTTCAACATGTCTGACAAAGATCAGGACTTTGTTCTCAAGCCAGATAATGGGAACATTCCCTGTGATCTCCTTCTCAACCTCACAGAAGCCATCAGAGAACTTGCATACACCTTCCATTATTTCTCCTCTGGCTTCTCTCAGTGTACAAAGGTTCAGGAACCAGACCAGTTTGATGAAATGGATCTCCATGAATGCCAGGTTTTGCTGGTACAGTGTGAGCTGAACTTTCAAGATTGCCCTAAGGCCTTTCATATCAGCTGCACCAAAGTCACCTTTGTACAGTCATATATAAAGGGCATGGCACTGGAATGGTTCAAACCAGATCTCCTCCAGATGGAAGATTCCTTGCTCTGTCTGCTCTGGATGAATGGCCACAAGGAGTTCATGCAAGAGCTTCAAACCAACTTCAGTTTGCACAAGCCTGTCAGAGATATGGAACACTAACCTGACCACCTGATGATGAAGGACACTCAGTGAATCAATAAATACATTGTTCAGTTCCATTGGATCACCTCACAAGTCTAAGGCTATGGAGAAGGTACCCTCCAGCATTACTTCTACACTGGTCTGCCAGACCACATCAAGAATGTGGTTTTCTGCATTAGAAGGCCTCCAATCCTATTTGAGCTCTGTTATCTTGCCCAGTCCATCAATGCCAGCCACTGGGACCAAAGGGTGAAAATTAGTCATTAAACCAAGCCATTGTTAACCCATTTAAATTACAAGATTCCCACATTCTTCACATACAACTCTGATGCTGCCAAGGACTCTAAGAAGACCAAGGCAAAGACAGCCACCACCTCCACTCCCTCTGGAGCCTCCACTTCTCCAAAACAGGACTTGTCTCCCAAGCTCAGAAAGGATGAAAAGCTCACCACAGCTGAATGCAAACATTGCTTTGACAACAATTTATGCATGTTCAACAGTCACTCAGGATACATGGTGAAAGAGTGCTCAAAGTCTGTTTGAAGGCCTGTGCTGCCTAGACTGCAACTCTGGAAGCCAAACTGAAGGCCTTTTGAGAGGTGAAAAAATATATAATGACCTTCAAAGCTCCACATGGAATGGAGGTTGCATTGATCACATTCATCCACTCAAGGAGATCCATCTGAATATAGCTGCTCTCTCAGATTTCAAATCACTTATGCCTTCTGGCTCTATACTCTTGTATGACATCCCTTTCTTTCCCATACTCATAGACTCTGGATCCTTCAATTGTTTCATAGATATGTTATTTGTCACTCAACACAGTCTTTCCCCATACTCTGTCCCTCCACTTCAACTTTGTTTGTTTGACAGAACCATGAACTCCACCATTACTCAAGCTATTGACCTCTCTGTCTGCTTCCCTGCCAGTGATATCATTCCAATAACATGCTATGTCACTCCATTGGATCAATCCTGCTTCCTTGTGCTAGGACACAACTAGCTCACCCACTTCAATCCATTGATTGACTGGATCTCAAGCAGTATCCCACTCAGCTCACAAGAACAGCACATGAAAATACCCTCAATCTCATCTTCACAGCCCCTGAATCCCACTTTAAAAGCTGAACCCATCCTCTTTGATACACTGCACTTCTAAGAATGCCAATTGCACTTATCAGCACTCCAGCCTTCATGTTGGCTTGTTACCTAGAGGGTTTAATGCAGTTCAGTCTGCAGTTCCACCCTCTGGAAAGTGACCTCTGCTCCACCTCCATTGCATCCAATCCAGTCGATATCTCCAGGATCCCTCTGGAGTACTAAGATTTCACAGATGTTTTTAGCAAGAGCAAAGCCTCCAAGCTTGCTCCACATTGCAAACATGTTCTAAAGATTGACTTGGAATAAGGTGCCTCCCCTTTGATTAGCATCACCTATTCCCTTTCTCCCTTCAAGCTTGATTTACTCGTTGTGTTTCTGTCATTTTCCAGAATCCAACTGAGTCAACTTTAACCTCTGAAACCTAACTCTGCTCATTTCCTGGTGTTAACTCACCAATTATGCAACTCCATTCCTCCATACATCCATATGTATCTTCACATTACTCCCTTGTCTCCTTTTTAATTTAGCCTTACCTGCCTGATCTCTCTGATGCTGTGTAGCACAGCTCTGGTTCATATCTAACTCAGAGCATAACTCCATCATATACATATCTGATGTCCATTACTAATCTGCAGTCCCTTTCATATATATAAAACCTGTATCTTTATGTAGTTACCTCAGGCTGAATATCAACTTAGACAGTCCTCTCATCTTTCTCCAGATCTCTGACCATCTCTGGTGTAACAGAGATACATCACCTTCCCCTTTGACCTCCAATCTCTGAATGGAGTTAGAGCAGAGAATAACTGAGTCTTAACAGTTCCTCAATGAATCCCATTCCATGAACATCATCCACCCTTCCTCCTTCACCCACACTGCTCTGGTCTTCTTTGTCTGCAAGGACAGTTCACTCTACCTTTTAGAAAGACTGCTATCCAACTCCCTCATATCTTCAATCTCCTGGATGCTCTGAGCCATGCAAAGATCTACATGAAACTCAACCTCTGGCACATGTACCATCTTGTTCACATTGCTGAGGGCAATAAGTGGAAGACATCATTTCACATCCACTATGGCTCCTACAAGTGGGTTGTGATGCTGTTCAGCCTCACAAACACTCCAGCAGCATTCCAGCAGTTTTTCAACACCATCTTCACTGACCTGCTTGATGTTTGCATAATAGTCTACCTGGATGACATCTTCATCTTCTCTGGACTGTGTTTCACACAAAGAGCATGTTCAGAAGGTCCTCCAGTGACTCTGTAAACACAGCCTCTATGCCAAGCCTGAGAAATGTGAATTCCACACCAACTCTGTCAAGTATCTTGAATGCCAGGTCTCTTCAACCCAACTTGCCTTCTCTCCAGAGAAGGTTAAAGTTATTTGAGACTGGCCCAAGCCTCATAAAGTCAAAGATATTCAATCATTCCTTGGGTTTGCTGATTTCTACTGGTATTTCATTCATGACTACTCAGCCATCATTGCTTCTTTGACCTGTTTGACCTGCAGGGGTATTCCCTGGAGTTTTCACAACTCCTGCTGCTCCACATTCCAGTGCCTGAAAGACACCTTCACCTCTGCTCCTATCCTTACCCATTGGATTTCTGATGCTCCTCTAATCATTGAAACTGACACTTCCAACTATGCCATTACTGGCATTCTCTCCCTTTGATGTCTGGAATAAAGCCTGGCCAGTAGTTTTCTATTTCCACACCCTCTTTTCTCCTAATCTTAACTACAACACCCATAATAAAGAGCTTCTCACCATTCATGAAGCATTTAGAACTTGGCACCATTACCCTGAGGGCTCCAGATCTCTGATTAACATTGTCACCAACAACAAGAACTTGCAATATTTCTCTATGTTCAAACTCCTAACCTGCTGACAAGCCCATTTGTCAAAGATCCTCTGCCAGTTAAACATGGTCATCTGCTTCCACCCCAGATGCCTTAGAGCTAAGCCTGACACTTTGACTAGATGATGAAACATCTATTCCAAAGAGAGGAATAGTGAATATGCCCATGTTAACCCTTACAACTTCCACACCATCTGTTATGACTACCTTGAGTAGAGATAGGTGCAGCCCTTATAGAGGGTCTAGGGTTACTAGAATGAGGGAGAATGTGGCTAGACATTCTTCAAGGATGAAGTACAGAGTTTCTGGGAGAACAAGACTTTCTGCTCATTCTGTCTCAATGATCCAATGTTGAAGAGAAGACTGCCTCAGAAGTCTAATGCTTCAAGGTGAACAAGAGGTTTCTCTTAGAACAGCATAGCCTTTAGAGCACCATGAAGTCTCAAAGAGCAGAGGTGGTTCCCAATGAGGGATCAAGGATGGAGTGAAGACCCAAGTGTATTGAGGTACAGGAAAGGGAGGTCTAGCTTGGAGATATGAATACTGGATGATGAAGTTTATATAGGCAAAGAGAAGATTGAGGGCAAGCATGGAAGGAGTTGCTGACAAGGCAACTGGAATCACATAGAATGTGATGGAAATAGATGGAGAGTCATGGTATCATAGTAAGCAATGAAAAGAAATAAACATTCAAATTGGAACTTATATCCATCTGTACATAAATGTTATAGGAGGAAACAGGGTCAATCATAACATTACCACCTTAGTACATCTGAGACAACGATGAAGGACTCAAATGTCAAGGTAATGCCCACCTCCAGGAGAGCTGGTCATGTTGGCCATTCCTTCTGCAGTGTATTCCTCATCTCCATCAGATGGCAAATGGCAAGGTGAAGCAGATCATCTAGACAGCCATACTGGAATATGTTGTCTGAAGGTGCCACACCTGGCACAAGTGGAGTGAGTACCAGGAGTGTGACCTGTACCACAACATCTAGATGGTGAGCCTCTCCAGCTGCAAGATGATGGCAGTGAGCTCAATGAGGATGGGGTTGGTTGGCATTGGTGAAAAGGGCAGCACATCTGGGCATGCCTGGGGGCAAAGTTATGACAGATTGGGCACTCATAGTCCAGACAGAAGATGCATTGATGGCCAAGGTGGTGACAGGAGTAGCAAGCTTCTTGGTAATGAGGGTGAGATGAGGAAAGGGGAGTAGCTTCTTCATTCCTGGTTCAGTATGCTTCAGCCTGTTTAATGGCTGCCAGTTCAGCAGGGGTCAATGGTTTGGAGCATGCAGAGGCGGTATGAGGTTGCCTGGACTCTGCTAAGTCCTTGAGGTAACGGTCAACATTAGCAAGAAACTCTCCCATCTCCAACTGGTGCATCATCATGGTAATAAGCCCATTCAGCTTCTCGTGGACATCTCCTAGTTGTTGGCCAATGTGGGAGGTGTCCTGATCAGTGATTCCTGGTGTGAGGAGGTCCTTGGCCATGAGGAAAAGATGTTGATTCTGAAGGAAGCTGCGATAGAGTAGATATAGGAGAGAGATGATGTCGAGGTGGAAATTTATAGCAGAGGAGAGGCAGGAGTCAACTAGTCACTCAGTCAGTGATCAAAGATAGTCATCACCAGGAAATTCTCGGCAGAGGTTATGGGCAACAGTGCAAGGGTATGACACTCAAGTCCCATGCCAAGCCTTCACCCCTCCAGATGTGATCCTCCGGACCTCTGGCCATCTCTGGCCATTTCTCCCCTTTGACCTCTGATCTCCAACTAGAGTTTGAGCGAAGGAGATCTGGTCTTAACAGACATCTAGATTAGGTTACAATAGGTACAAAGATGCAGACTACTATATAAAGGACAAGAATGCAGTCACTGGAGGGCAGTTTTGTCCTCTTGGTGTTTTCCTCAGCACCTATGGTGTCAACTAATTTTCCCCTTCCCCTGACTAGTGAAAGTGGCCTAGAGCCTTAAGTGGTTCTGAGTTGTATCATTAGAACAAGACTTTTCTTTTTTTCTACCCCACTTTTAGATCATAAAGTGCTGAGGGTCTTTTGAAGAAGAACCTCAGTATGCTGACAGAAGTCCTTTCAAATCTCGGAAGGGAATTGGTTGACACTTACCATCTCTTAGTGTCTTCTCTGCATTTTAGTAGTGGTCACTTGACAAGGGTTGAGCAGGCCTATCTCACAGAACATGAAGTAGTGAAGTTTATTGAGGGAGTTGTAGCACAGGCTCTGCTTCATACCTTTTCTCACCCCCACTCCCACATAGGTTGGGAGTCAGACAGAGCAACTCTAGTTGACAGACATGACTATTAGGAAGGGGAGTCATCAGATTATCACTCCACAATGCTAGCACCATCTCCAGTTCCATCCCTCATCTATCCAATCTCAAAAGAGCTAGAAGTACCAGAAGAGCCAAAACTGCTCCCAATTGAAATACTTCCCCTCTTTGTGCCTTTGAAGATAGATGAGCAGTTGGAAGCCTTTGATAGGCAAAGGGACGATAGACTTTCTACAGGAGCATTCCTTAGGAGAAAAGAAGTAAGAGAAAGGTGCACAACTCCTGTCCCACAGCATAGGCAAAGACAATGCGGGAAATACTGTAAAAATCTCAACAGACAGTGAGTATATGATTGCATTGATTTACCTAAGAGCTCCTTATATCTATGTACAAAGTGTCATATTGAATCACTGCAGCCCTACCCATTTTACTAGAGACCTTACAATATTATGTCTATGCAATTGAATCTGATCCTGGCTGATCCTGACATTGACTGGACTAAAAAGGTTGATGCAATCTTCAATGAATTTAACTAGTTTCTCAGAATGTATCAACAGTTGGAGGCAAGGTATACCACCACTAGATGCTTGCTGGACCAGGCCAACCTGCAGTTCCAGGAGTTAAAGAATCAGGCCACCTTGTTCACACAAGGTCAGGGATCCAGATTGGAAGGTGAGTTCTTTTGAAAGATTGAAGTCTTTGCTAATCCTAAAGACTATGATAGAAAACATGCCAAATTTGAGGAATGGTGGGCAGAGATTAAGGGGTGGCTCAGGGTTAATAGAAGGGCCATTCCTGAAGGATCTGGTGATGTGGTCATTGAAGTATTGTCACATCTCAAGGGGGTGAGAGCTGGAAATTTTGCAGAAACCCAGCTAGTATTAGAAAATAACTATCAATTGGACATGTTGGTCTCAGACATCGAAGGACTCTTCAGATCCACAAACCAGATAGACTGGGTCTGGAATCAACTCTGGAAGTTGACCCAAGGGAGGATGACTACAGATGACTATATCATTCACTGGGAGTCACTGTATAGAAAATTTAACATTGGTGACAATCACACCATTGAACTTTTGGAAAAAAACACTGCATGGTACCATTGCCCAGATCTTTCAGGAAGAAAACCAGAGGGATGTAGTAGATGCATATTTGCAGCAAATTTGTCAAGTGGGCACACCCAGAGAGGCCCTTGACTTTATCTTGGGACAGATGTCCCAATGCTTAGGAGAATCACAAAATAAGGATCCAGATGCAATGGATATTGGAGCTGTTGCTTCTGGTACTGGAAGGAAGAAAGTCTGCTATAATTGCAGCAAAGAAGGACACTTCTTCCCACAGCTTTGAAAACTAAAAAAGGAATTCTCACTGTACAAGTGGGTTGGTGGGCAGCACAAGAATGATTTCTGACACTATCAGACATGAGCAACAGAGGTTCCTGCTGCCAATACATGGGGGAGTGACCCCCAAGCAAAGGCTGTGAGGGGCATGACATTTGATGAAATGAAAGCATATTTTGCAGACATTGCTACCACAGAATCTAAGGGAAAATGAAGAGCTGTGTAAATAGTCTGGCTGTTGGCACAGCAAGGACTGCTATGTATAATCACTTCACTGTTTTTGAAGAAGAAACTGCAATGGATGATTCTGACAACTTATGTCATTCCATATTAAATGCAGTTGCTTCCACTTCAGGAAGGTCCGGAAACGTGGGAACTTCGGAACCTCGGAGCTCTGGAACTTGAAAGCCCAGAACACTCAGAACAGCCAGAAGCAAAGATGAAATTCCAGATGAAATTTGTGTCAGATCAGTTAAAATATTGAAGGAGATTGTAATGAAGATTCAGATCTCCCCAGCTGTAAAGAAGAACTTTATTAATGCAGAAGCACTGCTGGACAGTGGAGCTAATGTGATCTTTGTAGATCAGAAGTGGGCAGAACTATTCTGATGAAGCTGCTGTGAAACCACATTCCTATATTTAATGTCAATGAACCAAAAGAACTCTGCAGGTGACATTACCCACTGTGCTGAAGTAATTATCAACTACCAAGGAAACAGAGAACATGTTACTGCCGAAGTCACTGATCTCAGAAAGAACCAGATCATAGTGGAATATATGTGATTGATGAAGCAGAATCCTGTAATTGACTCAGAAAAAGGTGAAGTAAATATGTCTCGATGCCCATGGTCATGCTATTTACTTCAGGAGAAGAGCATATATCTTCAATGCCTTGAAAAAAGGAGGAAGAGTGCAGTTATGCAGCACATGCTGCTCAAGTAGCTCTTGAAGAGCCAGTTAAGATAGACATAGACCTGGTCAAGTTGATACTGAAGCAGCACCACAAGTACCTTCCTGTTTTCTCAAAACAATGAGTCAGAGAAAATTCCACTCTGAAAGCCATGAAACCATGCTATTGACATGAAAGACTCGTTTCAACCCAAGAAGGGCAGGATTATATCCCTTTCACCCCAAGGAGAGCAAGAAGTCTTGAACTTTATAGATAATCATCTGAAGAATGGCTACATATATTAGACACTGTAAAAGCCCCCAGACATCTCCAGTATTTTTTGTATCAAAGAAGGATGGTCACAAGCGAATGATGCAGGACTACCGCTACCTCAATGAGCACACTGTAAAGCATAACTTTCCGCTTCTGCAGATATCCCAACTGGTGGATAGGCTGAAAGGCACTAAAATATAGATCTAAGATGGGGACACAACAACGTATGCATCAAGGAAGGTGATGAATGGAAAGCTGCACTTGTGTGCTTCTGTAGAGCATATGAACCCCTGGTGATGTACTTTGGCTTATACAATTCCCTGGCCACCTTCCAAGCAATGATGAATGAAATCTTTGCTGATATGGAAGATGTGATGGTCATATATATTGATGACCTGGTAATATTCACAAATACAGACAGTCAGGATGAGCATGATGATATTGTCATGGAGGTCCTCTGTTGACTTGAAGAGAATGATTTATTTGTCAAACCAGAAAAATGCACATTTAGTGCCTTGAAGGTAGAATTTCTCAGAATGGTCATCAGAAGAGATGGAATCAAAATGGATGACTCCAAAGTCAAGGCCATTCTGAAATGGCCAGAATAAAAGAATGTAAAGGAAGTTAGGAGCTTTCTAGGGTCACCCAACTTCTACAGGAGATTCATCCAGGACTATGTCCAGGTTGCACAACCTTTGAATGACCTCACAAAGAAGGATACTCCATTTGAATGGAAGGAAGCTCAACAGACCACATTTGACATACTAAAGCAGAAATTTACCACTACCCCTATCCTTGCATTTCCAGATAACAATTCCAAGTTTCAATTAGAAAGTGATGCCTCTGATCTTGCTACTGGGGCAGTATTATCTATTAAGTTGGAAGGAGAATGGCACCCGGTTGCCTACTCCTTCCATTCCATGTCTTCAGAAAACTGGAACTATTCTGTGGCAGATAAGAAGATGTCGAGTATCATCCAAGCCCTGAAACTGTGGAGACATTACTTAGAAGATGCCAAGTAGGAGTTTGAGATCTGAAATAACCATGAAAACTTGCAGTGGTTCATGCAGTGTCAGGACCCAAATTATCAACAAGCTCAATGGGTACAATATCTAACTAGATTTAACTTTAAGTGGATTCACAAGACTGAATCTACTATGGGCAAAGCAGATGCCCTATCTAGAAGAGGAGATTACACTCAGTGAGTAGAAGAAGATAATAAAGGAGTGTTAGTAATTCTGCTGGAGAAGATTAGGATGACCATCTTGATCTCCAATAAAGGCAAACAGCTGAAACAAGATGTCAAGGACACAAATGTAAGATCGAAAGAATCAGAAGAAATGAACCTCCATGAAGAATATAGCATTTGTGAAGAAAAGAATGGAATCCTCTACAATATGAAAGAAAGAATGTTTGTTCTAGCAGATCCGCAACTCCAGATACACATTGTGCAGATGCATCATGACATCCCTGTTGCTGGACACCAAGGATATGAAAGGACCATAGAACTGCTTCAGCACAGCTATTATTGGCCAGGAATTGCAAAGTTTGTAAAGGACTATCTTTCTTGCTGTGACAGGTGTGCACATTTTAAGGGGAGTAACACAGGCCCTTATGGAAAGCTTGTTCTGCTGGAAGTACCATAATCACCACGGAAGCATATTTCTGCCAACTTCATTGTAGATTTACCTCTATCCAGTGGATTTGATGCCATCTTGATGATGGTGGACAGGTTTTCAAAGAAAGTCGAGTTATTCCATGCAATAAGACAGTGACAGCACTGTGCATCTTTATCTATAAAATATATGGAAGCATCATGGCCTTCCAATGTCTATTATATCAGATCGAAGACTGCAGTTCGCCTCACAGGTTATGAAGAATATCTGCAAAAGACTTGGAATTACTCCTAAGTTATCTCCCACTCATCATATGCAGACAGACAGACATAGTGCATAAACAGAGATCTCCGGCAGTAAATGTGGATGGACTGGCTTTCAATTGCACAATTCTCCTATAACTCTAAGAAGCAGGCTTCAACAAAGAAATCCCCATTTGAAGTTACTAGATTCTATCAGCCAAGAATGGGAATTGAGCAGAAAGTCTCTAAAGTGCCATCTGCTGAAGAATTTGCCAATCCGGTGGATAAAACATCACAGGAGACTAGAGATAATTTATTGAATGCTCAGGAGCATATGAAAGTCCAAACTGATAAACACTGCTCTGAAGCCCCTGAATATAGAGTTGGAGATAGAGTTTGGCTTTTTACAGATAACCTACAGCTGACCCATGCATTAAAGAAGCTCATTGAGTGATGGCTAGGATCATATGAGATCACCAAGTTGGTTGGAGTAATGCAGTTGAACTAAAACTTCCCAGAACTAGGCAGATCCACCCCATTGTTAATATATTGAGGTTCAAACTCTATAATAAACATCTGCCAGGACACACAGCATCCCATCCAGGACCAGTCCATGGAAGACTGGGATGAGGAATATGAAGTAGAATATATTGTGGCCTCACACCTTCAGGGCCAGTGTCTGGAATACCTGGTTCACTGAAAAGGCTGGAAGGACAAAGATTGCACATGGGAACCCAAATCTACTTTGGCTAATGCACAGGGTGCTGTCATAGATTTCCATAAAAGACACCTCAATGCATCTCATCACCTCCACATGTTCAACACTGAATTTTCTAGTATATTCACCCCATATTATAATATAACAGTTGTTTCTGGACCTGCAATACACTTTTAATCACCTGGAATGTAATTCATAGAAGGGGGGTAGTGTTACAGTCACTTCCACACCCTTCTAACACTTCTGACAACACTCATAATGTCTGACACTCTGGAAGTGATGCTTTCGAACTTAGAAGCTTGGAAGCATGCTGGAAGCGCAGGAACTCGGAACTCGGAATCTCAGAAGACCAGAAGCATGAGATTTCGACCAGAACTTTGTATTTTATCTTAGAATCCCTTTCCATTTGAATTGTATGTCATGCTATGCATTCCAGACCCTCCCAGAATGTTTCTATGTCATCTATGCATCACTCATGACCCTAACATCATTTTATGCCCTTACCCTATTCATGTATCATCTTCCATTCTTTTACACCATGCCACTTCCACACCTAATCCTTATGGTATCCTTATGGACATCTAGATTAGAGTACAATAGGTACAAAGATGTAGACTAGTATATGAAGGACAAGAATGCAGCCACTGGAGCACAGTCTTGTCCTCTTGGTGTTTTCCTCAGCACTATGGTGTCAACTAATTTTTCCCTTCCCCTGACTAGTGAAAGTGGCCTAGAGCCTTAAGTGGTTCTGAGTCATATCAATGGCCTTCTGAAACAACTGCTTGTTCACCCTGTTCTCTAAAGGAAACAGAGTCTGGATTGAAGTCAGAACATTCATCACTTGCTTTTTAATCCTGTTTGCTTCCATGAAGGACCCTTTATCATCATCAAAGTTCAATCCCTAATCACTTATGAACTCCATCTATCAAAAGCTTTAAATTTTCACCCCCTGTTCCACACTTCCTTTTTATCTCTCACAAAAATAACATTTATGGAAAAAACTTCCCAAAATCACTACTGGACTTTGTAAAGGGTGAGAAAGAGTATGAAATAGAGAAAATTTTATTCCACCACAAATCGCTTTCCTTTCTCATATTTTGATTTCAATGCAAAGGATACTTGATCAAAAAAGACTCCTGGATCTCAGATCGGAATCTGAAAATGCAAAGTCCTCTTTAAATAGATGCAAAAAACTCCACCCACTGTCTTTTCCTTTCCAACCAGCCTCTTTCACAGAAAACCATTACTCTGTCAAAAACCATCTTCAAAAATAAAACAAACAATGTCTTCATCTTTTGTTCAAACTATTTTCTCCTGTCTTATAGATACTATTTCTTTACCCTCATCTCTTGCTCTATCTAGCTTAGAACCTTTGTCCACAGTTGCTACCCTGAATTGGACTGCTACCAGCTTTCCTGATTGGACATCAGCCTATATTATCTGAGGTACAGACATTTCCACCTGGCATTACTCCCACCTTAGAAACACCATTACCACCTCTGCTGTCACTTATGTATCCCCCATCCTATTGAATTCATAACCACCCCTTTCAATGCCTACAACTTTAGCAAGGAACTCCCTGATGACCAGTGCTTTGAGCCTATCATTAAAATTTCTACCTCACTGAAGCCATCTCCGCCTACCTTGACATCTCCTTCCCACTATACTTTCTCTATCATTGCTACCTACAGTCATGGCAACTCACCCTCATAAATGATTTAAGACCTCCTCATCCTGGGCATCAATGCTTCCACCATTGCCCACATTGGTCACTGCCTTGGAAATATTTGGAATGAGGTACAGGGTCTACTTTTCATAACATTGCACCAACTAGAAATGAAACAATTCCTTGCTAACATGGATTAATATCTGAAGCAGCTAGCTGAGTCTAGGAATCCTTGTATCCCCTCAGCATCCTCTGCCACATCAACCCCTGCTAAAATTTCCACTGTGGAACATGTTGAGACCCACTAAACCAGGAATGATGGAGAAACCTCCTTCCTCTTTTTTACCCCTGCTACAATAAAATATGTCACCACTGCCACCACCTAGCCATCAGAAAATCAATTTTGGTCTCTATGAGTGCCACATCTGTCATTGTGCTCAAACCATACTCAGATGCACTGCTTCTTTTGCCAACATTAACTGGCCCCTTCCTTGTCAAGCTTCCCTTCCTTATCTCAGAGTTCAAGAGACTCACCATCTAGTTGATGAGGTATAGCTCATATTTCTGTCAATTCATGACCTCAAGTGCAATGTGGCACTTTCAGACAACCACTCCCTGTCTGACCCTTCAGACAATTACCCTCTTCAATCTTGCCTTCTACCTACAATGGAGAGTACACTGACAACAGTCTTTCAAACATGACCAGATTCTCCAGAGAATGGCATTACCTTGATCAGCATTAACGCAATCTTGGAGATACTAAGAAAATAATGTTATGATCACCCCCTATTCTTTCCTCTCCTTATCACATGTTCTCTTATCATACATATGGATATCAGTCTTAATTTGAACATTCATTTTTTACCCATGTGCTTTCCATTTTATTTCACTACCTTTCAATTGCTTAGTCAACAATTCCATCCTCATGCCTGCCCTAAGCTGCTCCATACTAATATATATATATTCGTCTCATTTCCCATGTAACTCCAAGATAGACCTTTCTTTCAATATATGGTCTTATCTCACCTCTCAAAACCCATTGTTCCTTACTTTATAAGACTTCATTGTGCTTTAGACAACACTTTCCTAAGAAAATCCTTGGATCTCAGTAATGTTAGATCATCAAGTTCAACAATGTTTGCCTCAAACCTCTGACCCTAGATCATCTATAATGGCTGTGTTTGCCTTCTACCCCAAGCAAGTGTAACAAGAATCAGTATACAATCCTTTTTCAATCCATTTCAATCCAACATATCAGACCTGAATTAACACACATTGAAAATCTATCCAGCGGATCAGACTCCAGTTTTCCATACACTGAATTTATTCTTATACTGTTGAATTGCAAGGATTTTTATGTATTCTTTACTGTACATTGTTCAGGTATGCTTATACAGGTACTTTGTACTTAGTCTATTACTATCATCCAATCCTACCACCATCTACTCTAAGTCTAATGTCAAGTTCCCCTTCAGTCCTATTCAAGTCCTGCTATACATAGTTGATTTCTTAGCTCTACTAAATGGGGGAATTTCAGACACACTTTTTTTCCTCCTTTTAGTGCACACTCAGTGACCCTTCTCTACACAGTTCTTATTTTCTTTCTTTCTCTATTCGAATTTCCCTGTGTTAAGACAACACTCACATGCTACTTATTTTTTTAGGACTTCACTCTAATGTCTTACGCTATTTTACAACATTTCATAAGGGGGTTGCTATATTGGAGTGACTTTTCCTTTTGTTGGTTGATAGCATGCAGCTCTAGCTTCTTGATCTCTATATGAAGAGGTTGTCTTTGAAGATTAACTAGGAATCAGAAAGAATTGACAGTTAATAATTGCTATTTTTTGATCCATTCTTAAACTGATCAGAATGCTCAATGTGATGTCAGTGTAAGCAGATGCTGTTACAGTTGAGTTACTGTCTTCTCTTGCTAAATGTAGGTGTAATTAAGCCTGTATGACCACTGATCCTTCTGAATTTCTCAAAGTATGATGATATGACAGGCCATATACATTGTCAGACTTGATCTCAAAGTGATTTGATTTTGACATATCCTGCTCCCAGGCCTTGACATCAGCTTTTCATTTTGGAAGATGAGCTCCATATTGCCCCTTGAGAGATATCTCAATTCAGATATCTTCTTGGTGGTCTGTCATATCCTGTGCATTCAAGTTAACTCCAACCTCTGGAACAACTCCACTTATACCTCTGGTGACTTCTCACTAACTCCAAAGCTCTGAAACTTCAGACAACTTCTAGATCTCTTTGTGTACATCCTTTGATCTGTATTTAATTTAGTCTCATTTCTCTGTTTCCTTTGATGCTGCATAGCATAGCTCTGGCTTGTTCCTGTCCTAGAACACAGCTCCAGCTAATACTTATCCAACCTCTGCAGTTTCTCTGTATATATAAAGGCTAGTATTTGTACATAGGTACCTCAGCCTGAATATCATCTTAGACTACTTCCTCCTATCTCTCTCTGGATTCCTCCAATGCATTTTCAACCAAGAAGGCCATGATATTGGAAGGGGATCATGACACACAAGTCCTGTGCCAAGCAATTACCCCTTCAGATGTGATCCTCTAGATCTCCAACTACTACAATCATCTAATCTATAGTATATGAACATTCCACTTCGCTTCCATGCACTACAATTACTCTAGAAACCCTACATGGACACTTAGACTCTATGATACAAAAACTCTATGCATCACCCCACAACCCTACCCATGCACAAGGTATGACATCATATGCATTCTAGACTGGCCTAGATTATTCTATATATTACCCATTACCCATACCCTTCACCACACCCTTAAACCTATTCATATATGATCTTCCATTGTTCCACAGCCTTGCACATCAGGCATGTACAAGGCTGTAGCAAGCTTCCATTTGATCTCTATTATATTAGATACATGCCCAGACATCATGGACATCTTAGATTAGTGTACAATATGTACAAACCCCCATGTAGTATATAAA
>JBBPTO010001084.1:0-18749 GCA_038094155.1 Pulveroboletus cf. aberrans | reverse complement strand
ATCCAACTGCCTAATTATCAGTTTTATGCACAGATTATTCGCCTCAGAGCCTCATATTACATTTTACTGTATATTGTACACTTTCTTTGCAGTCCAGTAGTCTGTGTTTGCCATGATATAGGCAAATGTTCTTTGTGTGTCGCGAATTTCTCCAAAATAGGGGGATGTTGCTTATGTAAGTGTTTCGCCTGCTTTGCAGG
The DNA here is from genome assembly GCA_038094155.1 of Pulveroboletus cf. aberrans. Classification (NCBI taxonomy): domain Eukaryota; kingdom Fungi; phylum Basidiomycota; class Agaricomycetes; order Boletales; family Boletaceae; genus Pulveroboletus; species Pulveroboletus cf. aberrans. The sequence continues at coordinate 18,549 of JBBPTO010001084.1, read as the reverse complement.
CGTTGCCCACCCCCACAGTCTCTGCCTGTCATACAGCAGTCAGGGGCGATATAGACATAGATTAGGCGGTTCACCTGACGTCCGCGATATAGTTGGCTGGGTTCCGTTCCGTTATCAGGACGATGTCTGCCGTGGACGATGTCCATACGAATAAGATCGCTTCCACATTTTACAAGCACATGGTAGATAAATAGATCTGGCAATCTCGACCATACCCGTGCGGCATACGTGCTGGACGAGAAGATGAACGTTCTGGTGGATAGTATAGCTTTCAGTCAATGGATTCTCTATGTCACGTAGGTGCCTAGAGGTTGGCGTTGTTATCGGTCATTTTTGCTTGGCTGCTGATTATCTATACCTGCTATCAAACATGCTGCCTTGGTGTATTTGTCCTGAGGGAGGACTTCGGGTTGTATACCTAGTCATGTATCATGATGTCTCGATCGAGTGAGCCGCTCGACGGAAGGAGAACTCTGCAAAGGAGAGAAGGAGATCAGAATTATAAAAAAAAAACATCCCCACTTGTGCGAGGAGTTTTTCTGCCGCCCGGTATCCCTTGAAATTTTTCGTTCTCATATTGCGTGTAAGTCGAGTCCTAGCGGTCCGCAGGGTCTGCATAGAGGGCGATTTCATCGACAAATTCGACGTCCTTCATGTGGTTACTGAATCCAAGGCTACCAGATCAGTCAGCATAGGCTCAATAGACTAGGGGAAGTAGGGTTGTCTTATCCCCTGTAGTAGGCTCTGGATTCGAACCTACTACTACAGGAGACTAGAGAGCCCGGGTCAATGTGTGCACACATAGACGACCTGCCCTAAACTTGCCCCGCTGCCAAGAAACTTGCTAAATATGGCTGTGTAGTTGGACGTGAAATGGCCTCGACGAGCGCCGCCGCAGTAGCTGTCTCTTTTCTTTGGCTTGGAGCATCGCTGACGGCGTGTTTAGCTTCGGCAGTTCACCTTCTTCGACACCGAGCCCGTCAAGGATGTCCACGACCCCGCCAGTCCACCCGACCTCCTCAAGGTAACGTGCAGCCCCAACTCGTGGGGGCCATGTTGACCCCTGAGCGTTAGAATGCCCCAGAAATATCGACCGTGATTGCTTCTTCTCGGGGTTTAGTCGTCGCAGACGTCCATGGAAGCGTCCACCTGCTTAATCAGGCCTTTGTCTCTGTAACCAGCTGGATTGCCCACGTCGGTGGACGGGTGACGCACATGGTGGAAGAGATGGGTATTCTAATTTCCATCGGAGTGCGTGGTCGTGTTCTTGGGTGTCTGTTCCGACTTTAATTTGCGCGACGCGTCCAGGAAGAGGACAACATGCGCACATCTGCCCTCAAAATATGGGATCTGGGCAAGATAGACAAGAGGACAGGCGGACCTGTCCTCCTCCGTACTGCCAAGGTGCAGCCAACCGGGAAACCCCATCCTGTATGTTCTCCTTCGATCTTGTCTTGCGCGCTGACCCTCACCCGGGTATAGGTGACCACTCTCGCCGTGACTGCCTCACTTTCTTTCCTTGCTGTTGGTCTTGCGGATGGCACCGTTCTTTTGTATCGGCATCTGGACCAATCTTTGTCGTCAACATCCTCGTCCGCCTCCATCCCTAAGCCTCGAGTTGTCCACGAAATTGCGACAGAACCAGTCACGTTTTTAGCATTCACGACTGCACCTCCGTCGGTTTCCATGGACCCGCTGTCGTCGCCGACTGTCTCAGATCCTACCAACCCTACTTCTGCACCTCCGACCCTTTCCCTCATCATTGTCACTACCTCATCTACTTACGTATATCCAATTCTACCAAAAATTTCTAGCCCTACAGCTATTCTTGTTGACGAAATCGGAGCCGGCCTACGTTGTGCATGCGTGGATTGGAAAGCGCGCTGGGTTGTTTTAGGGAGAGACGAGGCAGTCGTTGGCGTGGGCAGTAGCGGAAGATTAGGTGTGGTCAGTTACGAAGGTCGGCTTGACTCCGGTCTCTTTAGGTCATCTTCAGATCTATCTGACGAATTCGCTCAGGTCGCAAGACATTCCTGCATACACATATAAATTACGTGGTCGTAGTTCTCCCTGCGCCAATACCTACTTCCTCGAGCACCGCGACGAAACAGCCCGGCTCGAGACAACGGAAGCTCACCACTGATACGTCTTCATCGTCGAACTTACTTTCTTCGAATTCTGTCACCGGGGTCACCGACCCAGATGCCGCGCGCGTCGTGCTCGTCGATATGGAAAACAAGATGGTCGCATATGTCGGGACATTCGAACATGGTGTTCGGGACGTCGTGTCCGCATGGGGGTCTGTTTACGTCCTGGGGAACGATGGCGCGGTTGGTGTTCTTTGGTCGTGCGCGTGACCCGCCATCGACTAACCATTACTCGTATGCAGGTAACGCGCTTGGTAGAGAAACCGACCGGTACCAAGCTCGCGCTGTTGTACGAGAAACATCTCTATGCACTTGCCCTGTCGTTCGCGCGCACGCAACATCTGGATACTAGGGATGTGCATCGGCATCACGGCGATTATCTGTACGAAAAGGGCGATTACGACGGCGCGATGAGGGAATATCTGCAGACGATCGGTGGCGTTCAAGGAAGTTATGTCGTGCGCAAGGTATTGTCGAAAATTAATTCTCGCAGGCGCAGAGGCAGCATATACTCAGGTTTTCGTAGTTCCTCACGGCCAACTTGACGCCGCTGTTGACGTTGTACCTACAAGAGCTGCACGCGCACGGGCTCGCAAATGCAGAGCATACGACCCTGTTACTCAACACGTATGCCAAGGTGGGCGATATCGCCAAAGTGGACGCGTTCGTGCGCAGCGAGGGCAGGACCGTCGGGGCCGTCGTATTCGACGGCAAAGCGGCCCCGGGGGAAGGAACGAGCCGGGAACCCCCGTTTGATCTCGACACGGCGATCCGTGTATGTCGGCAAGCTGGTTTTTTTGAACAGGCTGCCTACCTCGCAAAACGGTGGGGGAGACATGAAGATTATCTGAGGGTCGTCGTGGAAGATATTGGCGCCGGGAACGGCGACGGCAAGGCGAGCGAGAAGGGAAAGATTGAAAACGGATACAGGGAAGCGGTCATTTATCTAAGAGAGATCGGCGGTGCTGGTGTAAGTCATTTGCCTTGCGTTTGTTCTTTGAGATGGTTGATCCTCGTCGTGTAGGGGGAATCGAATCTCGCGCGTTATTGCCGCGCTCTTTTGGATAACCTCCCGAACGAGACTACGCAATTACTCATCGACCTGTGTACCATCGCTGGACCTCTTCCACCCTCGGGGAGCCCCCAGTCTCCGGCTCAGGGAACGGCGGCTCCCTCCTACTTGCATCTACTGGCCTTATCAAGAGCGCCTGCAGTGCCTCCGGCATTAACGGGTAACGACAGCACCGGGAAGAAAGTCGAGAACAAGGAAGGAGATGAGGACCTGATGCCCGCGTTAGCGGGTGGGCCTAGCATGCAATCTGTCGCGCATCACGGACGATCTGCGAGCGGCGTGGGGACGCAGACACCACCCCGACGACCATCCCCAACGCTCTTTTTTGCTCATTTCGTAGACCACCCTGGGTGTTTCACGACTTTCCTCGAGACAGTGGCGAAACGGCGATGGGGACAAGCGCTGGATGATGCTAATGGCCCTGAACCGGATGCCGTCGCAGTCGGTGCAGGCGAGGACGAAGAAGCGGAGAAACGGGACCAGGTTGCAGTATGGAATACGTTGTTGGAGCTCTACCTCGGCGAGGGCGTCGAAGGGGACCAACACACACCTTGCGAACATCACAAGGCACTCCGACTGCTCCATTCTGCGCACCTCCCGTACGACCTCACGCACGCGCTGGTGCTTTGCTCAAGCCATGCTTACACGCCCGGACTGATCTTGCTGTGGGAGAAGATGGGCATGTACGAGGACGTGCTCCGGTTCTGGATGGAAGTGCACAACGACGGAGGCGGTGGAGCTCGGGCGTATGCTGAATCGTCGCCCTCGGCCGAGGTCATTTCGGCACTGCGCAAGTACGGTCCGGAAAACCCCCACCTGTACCCTCTCGTCTTGCGGTTCTTGACCTCAACACCGGCGCTGTTGAGCGCGCACCAGGCGGATCTCGAAGCATTGTTGGAGCACATCGAGAGCGAGAAGATCATGTCACCATTGTCGGTCGTGCAGGTGCTTAGTCGGAACGAGGTGGCGAGTGTCGGGCTCGTCAAGGGTTGGCTCATGAGACGGATCAAGGAGGGCGTGGACGAGATCGCTACGGTGCGTCTCACGCTTTATTTCAACTTCATACCCAACGAGAGCTGACGCGTTACAGGATCGGCAACTCGTGTCTTCGTACCGCGAAGAGACGCGGGCCAAGCTGAAGCAGGTCGAGGAGCTCGAAGACACGGAACACCCGCGCGTATTTCACGTCACGCGGTGTTCGCAATGCAACGGTCAGCTCGATCTGCCGAGCATCCACTTTATGTGCAATCACAGCTACCATCAACGGTGTGTCTCCGCCCCTTCTCCGTCCATCTCGGTGCGTGCTGACCGAGCGCATACAGATGCCTGTTCGAGAGCGAGACCGCGTGTCCGCTGTGCACGCGCCAACACGGGGTCGTGCAGGAGATCATGCGGAACAACGAGCGGTTGGCGGATCAACACGACGTATTTCTCGCCGAGGTTAAGGAGAGCGGGTTCAGGGCCGTCGCGGGCGGCTTCGGGAGGGGTTGGTTGAGCATGCCGGGCGGGAACGTGGTGACGTCGGCGTGATGCCTTTGTTTCGCTGGTTTTCGACATCCTTTTCGTCTACATCGCTATTGTGGACGACGTGGCCTGCAGAGAATGGAATGATGGGTACATTTCAAGGATTGTATGAATGTTGATCACCAGTAGAAACCTGACTTGTTCAAATGGGCTACCAGATTCCTGGACCTGGAAAAGTCCAGTTCTTGATGGTATGAGTGTGGCTCGGCCTGGCTCGGGGCTTCAGGCCGGGCCTTATAACACTAGCCACGCCCATCCCACTCCTTCCCTGTCCCTGCGTTTACTGCATCACACCTGCGATCCCGGCCCCGATCCTCGGAGAGAGACGTCCAACATTTTCAATAGCCCGCGAGGCCTCTCTCACACATAGACCTTTATGTATTTAGCATTGCCGCGCACCCTGCGTTACTGGGCAGGGAAGCAAGGATCGTTAACCAGCAGGCGGCTTTGTCAACTTATATTCGTACGTCTATTCTTCGTCTTCGAATTGAGCGTCGGATCGTGGTCGTATGCTAGCCCCAATCCTACGAGTCTAAGTACGTGGAATCCAATGATGTTGATGATATTTGAAACTCCCAGTCCGAGTCGCTCACGACCACCACCGTGGTTAATTCCTTCGACGTCCTATCCCCTTTGGCTCCACGAGCGCTTTTATAAAGGTGGAACATAATTCTTGACGAGAGGACGCTGTGGATGGTGACCTGCGGTCTTTACGATCAGTCAGCTGGGAACACAATTCAAGGTCATACAGAAGTTTACATACATGCTCAGCAACTCGCTGTACTCTGACTTTACAAGACATTTAGCCCAGAAAGTGGTCATGACATGATAGAAGACTGACTGGAAGTACAATTTTGGTAACGACATTGGCAATCGTGATGACTATTCATATGAACAGTGATCAGAAAATTCAATGATGAACGTGCATAAGAAAATGGAGGATGATATAACTCACAGATGACACACGTAAGATAGAAGATACTGTCGAAGAAGATTGTGTGTATGAAAGACTTGTAAGTGCGGATGTGTCTATAATCGTGGTATTGCTTGTATGCCATGAGGAGTAACATCACTGTAAAAGATGGACAAGTTGTTACTAACGTCTGGTTAAGAATGTGCGTCTCACCAATTTCGAATGGTAATAGCAATGCGAGCCCCAAAACATCGTTACGGGATGCTACAAAGTCACAACCCTCTCTTATTTTGGCTGTAGTACAGGGATAAAATTTCAGTGAATCGGAACTCAATCATTTTAATGGATAGTTGCCGACTTACATCCAGGGATGACATCAAGGTTTGGAAGGGCACTAAGTGTGAAATCAAGTGCGGCGACAAGCTACACTTCATCTGCTCAACAACCATGAAAACATATGCGCAAGATTGTTACCATTCCAGACACAACAAGTCCGTAAAGCACTCGTTTGTCTCCTCCACAAAAGGCATGCGTTCGAATAGCTAGAAGGGCTGCACAGTGGTCCAGCTGTGGTTAAACAAGCAACTAGATGGAACTTGCCCTCAGAAGCGAAGATGCTAATTATATGGAATACTGTGAGGATGCGAATGAACACCGGAAACTATATTTTCAAAAAGACTCACTGTCTTCTTGGGAACGATAACGACAATGCTACAGGATTGCATCAGACCGATTTTTAATACCACAGAAGCGGTTTTATTCTTTACCATCCAACTGTCAGTGGATCGAAGAGCAGCTGGTGGATTAGTTAGAGATGCGATGAACACTTGGAATATCGGTACATACCATATTCCGTCAACCCCACTCCAATGAATGGTACATATCTGGAGATCATAAAGATGATGCGGGTCACATCCCATGATCTCCCCCACATATATCGTACCTTGGATTGTTTAGTGGGACTCGGAACTGAGTTTGAGGAATATTACCTCGTCATCGAGTGTAATGGCATATTCGAAAATCTGTCGTAGGACGATTTAGAGAATTCCCGGCTAGAGATGTGTGCTGATTCTATACCAAGATTGCCATTCCAGCAACTATCATAGGCGCATCAATGTTCTCAGGCGGTGTCCAATCACACTACCATAACATACCATTGAAGTACTGTGGTGGCAATCAGGACATAGTTTAGTAACTCAGTAAACGTCAACAGCAGAAAAGAAACCTTGGAAGTTTGCAGACCGGCTGTCTGAGTGATAGAGCCAGTGAGTAACATGGTACCAGCCATCCGGATAAATTTCATATGGGCAACCTTGAACTATTTCCACCTATTTAAAAGTCTTAGCCCCGGTCGCTTTCGCTCTGGGAATAGATCTAGCAAGGACAAAAATAGACTTGCATCGGACGACACCGCCGCCAGCGGATCTGACTTTGCCATCGTCGCTTGATACCTTCTTCGCATCGCCCTGTGAGCGCGGTCATGGGTAAGCAAGAACGGCGCCTGGTAGGCATGCTAGCTTACAGCTCATTTACCACTGAGTCAGAAATCGAATGCTTCAGCTCTGTGGTCAAGCCTTCGGCGGGTTCAGCTGGCATACGCAAAGGTGGGAACAATCGCCAAGCTTAACGGCACTGATCAAGATCGTTGGCTGCTGCTGACTCAACCACTGGCAGTGCGATCAGACCCTGTGTGCTTGCTCGGCGTCCAACGTTCAACGGTGATGCTTCTGCACTCCTATATCGTTGAGAGGCGTAGCAGGGGTGACCATAGGACTTACCAGGGATGACATGGCCTAAATGATCCTAAACGATGTACTAGTAGTCTTAGTAATAATGGTTTGCCTCGGCAGGCGCTGACTTGTGCAAGTCGTGGGTTCAAGTCCCACATAACCCGCCAGGGGTATTCAAGTCTTACAGTGTCGTGTGTGATAGTTGACATTGAACGAACTCCCTGCGCACGTGCTCGTCCTCAACACCTTTCCTCGCGAGTGCAGCGCTGACTTTGTCGTTTGGAAACGGCCTGAGCGCTGCATATACACAGCCTGTAGCAGTCTTCTCACCGGCTTCGAAGGTCGATGCTCATGATCAAGCATCGTTTTGCTTACCATTCCTAGAGCATTGCCGGGCAACCGCCACCCCGAAGGACTCACGATTAGTCAGGGTTCGTTTCAACCATCTTGGAACGCTGGATCAAATCCTGACGAAGCACCCCCGAAAAGGTTCTGGAGGCTGGGCCCGCGTGAACACGCGCTCGCTTCACGCACCCGCCTTCACCCTTCACCCAGCCAGTTACCAATCCGCTTGAGGTCATGAGCACACACCCACTCCTTCAGGCAGCAAATAGTCCCTTGAGCAGTCCTGGAAGGCAGTGGTCGGTAGTTATAGCCTCTTGGTGAGAGTTTTCGCAGACTCGAAACGGTAGACATCGCGTACCTATCCCAGTCCCTGCGCGTGCTGTATCACACACCGCGGACAGTCCCTGCGAGCTCGGTCTCAATCCCTGGAGAGGGGCGCCTGACGGACACTCATATAAGTTCGACGGCCTGGAAGGCCTCCCTCACGCACTGATTTCATCCCACGGTCGCGCTTCGCGCTCTCTAGATTTCCCAGTGACCACTCCACTCATAAGCACCTGGTCTTGCACAACGATGTCAGCGCTGATAACAATCAGGCACCAACTTCCTTTGATCGTTCGTTTTGCACGAGCTATGCAAAGGGTTTCCTTGAAGTTCCGATCACATCTCCCAAAGTAATAGGAAAACGTTGGGTACTGATCCGAAAATTGGTCATACGTACCAAAAGAACACGGCGATAAGAACAGTACCAGAGTACTACTTCCAGCTCTTCAATGGCTCCGGGACCGGGATCCCCCATTGGCACAATCCGTGTTGGTCCGTGCTTCGGAATCCTGAGTAGCATCGCAGACTCAGTCGGAGGACAAGATCTAGTGACAGCCTGTGTTCCCAATGCCCCAACTTACATGATCTCGCAGAAGATCCCAAACCTTAGAGCTATCATGTACTTTTCCAGGATCTCGTTGTTTCCGCGCCAGCGTTACTGATAACCTATTTAAAGAACTTGAGACACAAGCGCAGTCGCTGCAGGCGAAATTGTTTGATCCGTGAACCAGATCTCAAGCACGGACAAGATCTTTTTTAAGACCATACTGATTCGGACATGTAGGCTTGATCCGGGGCCAGCAAAGGATGGTAACACTCATTTATTTGAGAGTAACATGCTAGAACGTGCATTTTAGGGGTGACTCGGATATATGGAAAAGTTGATATGTGCCAAACGCATCCCTCGATTTCCCGCATGTTGGTTTGTTTTGGGATTTTCAGCATTTTCCCGAAATTTAGACACCAGTAGTGCCAAATTAGGCCCTTGCTGGACTTGAAAAAGTGTCTTTCAGAGGCTTATTAAGGCATGCTAGCGCAGTGTCTGGGTGTTTCCAAACTGTGCCACCGCATACTAGTAGGATCGATGATTGGAGCATATAAAATGGGCTGGTAGCGCATGTGTCGTCAAAATCGTCCTCTACACCGGGACTCGGACATGCAGCCCCCCACTGGTTTTATTATGCGCTTCACCAAGATCTGTGCTGCTCTCACTGCTGTCGCCACGGTGGCGTCCGCGGCACAGGTACACCAGAAGGTATGTGCTTTCATTTCAAGGATGATCACTGACACAAATTTGCCCCTTAGATCCCCTGTTCCACGGAAGGTGATCCTGAGCAGTGTAGTTGTTAATCAATATATTAAGATTTGCACAGGCTGTGCGCCATATTTCAATAAACCGCGCAATCCAGTAGGAATGTGTACCGGGGGCTGCTCAGGAATCGGTTGCATTTGCAAGCGGTGCGACTCGGTCAGTTGCTCGGCGGCGCAGAACTGTAATCCAGTCAAAGAGTGCTATGTACTATTTTTTTGGTGCTGGGATTCTAGGCACTACTGCACTGGAGGGGATTTTGCTTTTTGCCAATGTAAGTGAACGGAACCGCAATGTTTTATGGATCGATTGTATCCTCGAGGGGACTTGCCCCGAAAGATGCCATTGTCAGACTTGAAGAAATGTCCTGGAATCGAGCGGATGGTGGGGATAACGATAGATTGTTCGTTAGTTCACCTGTTCTACTTATCGTCTAATACACGATAGTACTTTATTGCCCGTGTAGACTATACAGATTTTACTAAGTTCTGTTTGCCACCGGCATGATACCCAACAAAGTGTTCGGGACTACATGACCGGTAGACCGTAGAATTGCTTTCATACAAACGAACATTTTCACAATGACATGATTTGCGATCCCTGTCTCCCACAGTAGTGGGGAGGATTGTTGCAGGATTTAGGGTAGTACTAAGGCCTTGGTCGATGTCGTCATTCATAGGCCTCAACCTTGTGTCACGTTGACGACGTGGCGACGGTTTCTGCGCTGCGATCATCATCTTCGCCTCACCATCAGCTTCCTCGTCGCATCGCTGCCTTTGCTCGGCCCTCTTGTCCTACTTGTGGTCGCGACGACGATGACATGACGGTCGTGTTACTGCATTGATGTATGTAAAAATACTCGATTAAAGATACGTCATCGGAGGTGGCGCTACATCGTTGTTAAGTTCACCAGGGCTCGCAGCACTCGTAGCCCATCTCGTGGGCCCCGAAGCAATGCCTTGAACGCCTGAATAGACGAAAGGACTAAAATACACGACGCTCGAAAAGCAGAAACGATGCCCAGAATCGACGAACGAAGAGTCAAAAGGAAAGAGAGTATTGGCACGGACCACATGAAACCATAGGCCGTGACAATTATCCTAGTTGTCGCCATCTCGCATTGTTCCGAGTGGGGGCTGCAGCGTACCATCTACGATGTGGCACTGACTGTGCGGTGGGTGTGGACGCAGGAGCCCAGATGGGGGGCGGACACACTATCATAGTTGCGGGCGGCGGCTCGCGATAGAGTTTGTCACGGTTCTCTGCTCCCATTGCGGTCGATCGTGCCAGACTCACGTGCGATACCCCCAGACATTCTCCCAGACTGCCTGGTCCGGAGTGGCCAACATGGGACTTTCTGCGCTGACACAGTTATTAGGAATACTAAACCTGATTCGGCAGACTTGGCATAGCAAAACATCGCACCAGGAGGTATGAGGTTCTGAAACAAAACTGGCGGAAACGTCCGTAAGGAAGGCCATAATCGGGAGTTCCTGGAAAATTGCTGCCTTCAGGCCTTCAGGGACCACCAGTCGTTGCATCCGCTTTATCTATGATGGCCGCGGACCTTCACGGGGAACAATCGCGGTGCGTATCGGATAGCACCAACAATAGAACCCGCTTGGAAGGAAGTCGTCTGAGTCAGTCGTGATAGCAACTTGAAGACTGTCAACATACTAGCGGAATGCATCATACCAATCCTATATTGGTTCGGGAATATTAGGTATATAAGCCTCGCAAACATGCCAACTTCCAGCAGTTCTCTAGAAGTTCAAACCTCCAGTTCGGACCACACATAAGCTCGTTGACACTGTGATGCACTTCTTCAAGATCTTCGCCATGATCACTACTGCCGCTGCCGGTGGGTCGTCCCCCAGGCCCCCCACGAAATCTGATCCTAGTGTGCGTGCTTTCTGGAATTTCATCCACGAGGTAAAGAACAGTCATTCATGTCTTCTTTCTCCTTAGGTACCCTGCACCCAAGATGGTAAACATATCTGGTCGACACTACAAGCAATGGGCTAATATTCCTACTGACTACAGGCTGTAATCCTACTTTCCAGGAACAAAACACAGCGAACGATGGCACCGGGACATGTACGGGCCTTTTCCCGGGACAAACATGTGGGAGGTGTGACTTCGTCAGTTGTTCAGTCGAGAATTGCGCTCCTGTCAGGGAGTGTGTCAAATGGTTTTGGCCAGGGCACCACTGGTGCATCGATCACAACCACTTCTGCACCAATGGGACATATACAGGATGCAAGTGTGCAAACTGAGCTGAGGTAACACAATTGGGATATATCTCGGTTTTATTTACCGCTAGTACTAGTCACATATGCCAAAGTAAGCTACTAAGTTCAACGTGATAACACTTATGTCTGTAATGAACTCAAAACGAACAATCAAACAATCAATGCCTCTCATGGGTATTTTCCAGAGCCTAGAATTGGAGGGACATCAAGCATCGTGTTTTCCGCATTTGAGTCCACTTGCCGTCGTCAAGTAGACGACGTCGGGACGATCCATACTCAGGCTGGCACTGGCATCGGATTCCGTGACTCGAACTCGGAATCTTCAGGAGTACTTACCAGCTGTTCAACTTAGTTCATATTGGGACCCATTCTGGCCCCGGGCCAGCGGAGACACTGGTCACACGACCCACTCAATTGCTACTAGGGAATACTGCTGGATACTACCAATTATATATACAATTATCACGTCACGGTCACATGTGTAGTAATATCACGGATGTCAATGCCTACACGATGCAAACTTGAAATAATGTACTGTAAGATCACAAAAGGAGGAGCCAGTTGCCTTCTTTGTGGTGTTAAAGCTCAGACGATTACTTGGCCCCACCCTATCAATGATAAGATATTGCCTCAGATCCGATGGATGTATCTTTGAGTAACACCTAATTGGTGCATGCCCCCGGATCTTCACGAGTGTCAACCGAAGTCCAAAAACGGAGGTATAATTATGACAGACTTGTCAGTGAGGCGTTCAATTCGGCATGACATGCGAGTCTCTGCCACTTATCAACAACAAATGACGAATGTGCTCCCATATTCGAATATGTTGGTCACTCGTGGGGTGTTTGGACTTTGGGCATGTACAGCAACAGCCATTGCACAACTGGCATGTGTGAAGATAAACTGGAGAGTTATGGCTGTAACGCAGAAAAGTATTTCTCGCGGCATATCATTAGATGCGTTCAACACCATCACCGTACCAATGGGACTTACAGAGATTGCCTAACTAAGATGAGGGTTGGATATGTTGTATCTAGTACTTGTCTCTCAGATGTGGAATGTTACGCCGCAGACAGGCCACGTAGGAATACTAACCTGAATCCCATTCGACGATTCACCGGTCCCTCCATCGAGATTCTCGACGCCCGAGCCAACTCTAGGCGCTAGTTGACTGAACATACAACGGAACAGACAATGATATACTCACACAAGTTGGCAGATCACGAGGCTCGTTCATTCCTGTCACCAGAAAGCCAAATTCGTGAAGTCAGTGTTGAATACTCACATTCTAAAGATGATCTTGTTCTTAACAGCGTGATACTCTGCAAAGAGTTCCACAGGGAAGCGAAAATTTCGCATAGGGACTGCCTTGGTTAGGGACATCACACATACGATCTTCTTCGCAAGCAATGGCACGCTTCGATCTAGCATGCTGATGCATGCAGCTCGCGCCAGTGGCCAAGCATGGGTTAGTCTGGTTGAACGTGGCCGTCGCAACTTTGTTGGTAAAAGAAATGGGAGCCGAATGACACTGTACCTGTCAGAACCACTTCTTCACTATTTCCCAATTCACTTTATTCCATTAAATTCCATGACATTCCAGAAGATGACATTATACATATGTCATCCAATTAGTAATACCTGTTTTCTCATATATAAGTAGTTAGTTTGCATGTACATAACCCATCTTCGATATATTTGTTTCCCTCTCAACACAGTGGCTTCACTTTGAGGTCATTGTTGAGTGCATCTCACATTATATTGAAGATATCCACCTTCCAACCCTCTACTTGGCCATTGATGCTTGCCATTGTGCAATAGCTGATACATAAGACCTTGTAGCATACACTGAGAGCCCAACTCTTACCCTCTATCCTATCCTCTCCAGGGCCTTTCACCCAAAACTGAGTCTTCTAAACTGCTGTGTTACATCTGGATTCCAGGGTTAAGGGAATTGGTACCATGAGTACCCAGTTGTTCTGTGATAACAAAGGGAAAAGCACCCTCCCCATGCTTGCATATATGGTCATCTGCTGTCATAAATAAGGATAATGTTGCTCATTACCACTAGGTAACTCCCAAAGTGCACTAGGGGCCCCTTGACACAGGGGATCAGCCAATTGTCAGGGTTCATGTGATTACCCTACAATGTCATGTGTGTATACCATTCCACACTTCTGAACACTGAATTGTGTGAGCAAGGGTGCTGTCTGGTGGGTTGATTGACCAGAAGCCCCAATGAGAAAGACATCAGCATACTTCTCTCTGTCATCAAGAGTTCTTTTACAGATATAGGCTACATTGGCATTTTGCCAAGACCTTTTACCCCTCTCCAGTGGTCATAGCTCTTTAGTTCCTGTGTCCTCCATTGCTCACTTCTGCCTTCAAAGTCAAGCCCTTTGCTTCTTTGCTGTCTTCTATGACATCTACCACCGATACTACCCCCCTCACCACTCTCAATGTTGAACTCCCACCTTGAGACATGCCTCAGCCTATCAGCTGACTATTCCTGGGCCTTATCAGACTTCGTATGCTGCAAGGGCTGCTTCACATGCCCAGAGCAGAGCACATAGTTGTCTGGACAGATTCTCTACCATATCCACCATCCTGATCCAGACTCCAATCTCCAGAGCCCTGATCAGTCCCAAGGCCTTCTTGGCCATACCCTCTACTAGCCAAGCACATTACACAACAACCACTCCCATCTGGAAGGTCCCCACCTTAGATGTCCATGTGTACCAATGACAAGCCCAATGGTACAAACTTGTTGTCAAGTATGGACCAATGGTGGCAGGACCTCTACCACCTCCATACATTGCTTTACGACAAGCATCACCCCATACAATGATCAGGGCAGATTCCCCACCCCCTCCATTGATGCTGAGCTTACACCAACCTGTTGTCCAACTTCTGGGCAATGCAAAACTTGAAAAGTCTCTTGCTGCCAAGCTTACAGAGTTCGATGGCAACAAGAACAAGTTTATCAAGTGGTACCACTCTGTCAAGCTATACCTTGCTGAATTTGAGGATTCCCTCTCTGACAAACAGAAGATATTGATCATTCTGTCCTACATGTGAGGTTGCACAGCAGGATGAATGGCCAACCTATACATCGAAGAAGAAGCCATGTATACAGGCTCATATAGACAATTTGAGCAGAAACTCAGAGAAGATTTCCAACCTACCACTCTTGCTTGTAATGCTAAAAAGGAGCTCATGATGCTCAAACAAGACAGTGGTACTGTCAAGGACTTCTTGGTCTGAATGAAACAATATGTCATCCAAGCCAGATACAACATCAAAGCACAAGGATGCCTGTTGGTGTTACGATTTACCTCAGACTACACTTTTTCCTTGTCTTATCACTTACATACACATGGGTATAAGTCCCAACTTGGACATTTCTTTCTTTTCATCACTGACTATGATATCCTGACTCATTGTCTATTCCCATTGCATTCCATGTGATTCTACTCCACTTGCTTCATCAGCAATTCCTTCCATTGTATTTCTTCACATTCTATGCCTGCCCTGAATACCTTTACATATATAAACCCACATTGTTGCACATATGCTCCTCAGTCTAGTCTTACTGTTTACCTCCTACTCTATACCATCACCCCTGGAATACATCGGTGTTCCCACTCCATGATACAGGCCCAAGGGTACTCTTAATACCTTCTTGCTCATTGTCACTTTGAACCACCCTTAAGTGGGAAGTCTCCATCATTGACCTTGCTTAGAGGTCTCCACCACCACCACCATTAACTCGGAAGTCCTTGCTGTCTGTCCTCGATAGTAGGCAGACTCCTTGTCCACCATTTACTCAGTAGTACCTTGGCCACCATTAGCTCAGTAGCACCCCTTGTCGCCGAACCTCAATAGTAGATAGGCTCCTTGTAGACATCATGCAATCATCACGCCCTGTTGCCTCCTTGTCCACAGTTAAGTCCATAGCTCCAACAGTTCTATGTCTGACCTTGTTTAGGTCAGCCATAACAAAAGACTAGACTACCTCCTCATACCGGCTACTTTCACATAAGCCACCATTCATTCCTATTGCCCTTCAACCAACCCCCTTCATGGGGAATCCTTTCATACTCCACGTGCACCACTGCCTCCAGTGGAAAACTTCTCAGATGCTTCTGACCAAGAAGTCGTCACCCCTGTTCAACCATCAGCACCACCACCAGTCACTCCTGCTGTTCCCACTGTTCCATACAACCCTCCACTCACTGTTCGCCAGTGTGTGGCCTTGCAAAGTACTCCCCTTGCCTCCGTCCCCATGTCCTCTTTGAAACCTGTCAAACTTCGCCTTGCTAGGCCCAAGGCCTATGATGGAGAATCCTCTGAAGCCATCTCATGGCTTACCTCTGCCTGCTTGTACATGCTCGTCAACTAAGACATCTATGACACCAATCATAAGAAGATCAGCTTCCTCCTGTCTTATATGAGTGAAAGCCCTGCCAAGCAATGGGCTGAGTTCAAGTGCACCACTGCCCTTGAGACTGATGACTTTGGTACCCTCAAGGATTTCATTAAGGAATTCAAAGCTGCCTTCAATTGAGGCAACACTGAGCAGGCTGCCCTATCCTGGCTTGCCACTCATTGCATTGAGAAGATGACTCAACTCGAGGACTACATCACCAAGTTCCTTCTCCACATCGGAAAGATTGGTTTTACCTACCCCCCACTTGCTGCTGATGCTGCTGCCCATCATACCCTGATCAAATTCTTCTGGGTTGGGATTCCAGTTGCTCTTATGTGTAGGATCAACTCTATGGATACTGTACCTACCACTATTGAGAAATGGATCACTCAATCTTCCCATTTCAAAGCACAGTGGGATGAGGGAGATGCTATTGCCAAGCAACATTGTGGAACCTCGTACATCCAGACCCACCAGTACACCAAACCTGCTACTAGACCCCCCCACAACCCTGATGCCATGGATGTTGACATCGTCTGCATCCCCAAGATAACTTCTGAGGAATGGGAACATTGCTGAAAGAAGAACCTCTGCTTCCGCTGCTGCAAGAAAGGACATGGATCCTGCTCTTGCCCCACCTTCCCTTTCACTCCCACATCACAAGTCAAGAAAGTGACTAAGGCTGAGATCCCTGAAGATCTTCCCAGGCTCCAAGAGATTGAAGATGATGATGATGAAGAGCCAAAGAAGACCACCATAGGAAGGGTTGAGATGATGGATTTTTGAAATGGAAAGTTATCACAATGCATGACTTCCCTTCTTTATTCAGTGCCAATGTACTTGTAAATGCCAAAGACAAGCAATTGATGAGGATTCCCATTCAACTCATCAACCCTTCGCACTCAATGAAAGCTGTCGACACCTTTGCCATCATAGACAGTGGTGCAGACATCAACTGCATTAACTGAGGCTTTGTTCAAAAACATTGCCTTTTTACCACTTGTTTAAACACACCAATTTCTCTTTGTAATGCAGATGCTTTCATCAATCAAGGAGGGTCTGTACAATTTACCTGCACCCTATTCTCCAACATTGGAGGGATAGCCCAACATTCTGAGTTCTATGTCATGAACTGTGGAAACTCCAACATTCTCCTTGGTATGCCATGGCTAGCCAAGATGAACCCAGTTATCAACTGGGAAACCCATACCCTCGACATCTCTGAATCCAAGGATGAGTTCAAGGCTTTATATGAAGCCTTTTTCTCTGACACCAAGCGCCACTATAATCACATCAATTGTAGTGCCCCATGACCCCCTCGTCACCACATAGTCCATGAAGTCTACAACAGACACCTCTGGGACTACTGGGACAGAGCCACAGAAACTGATTTCACTGTTGCTCATGTCCAGGACTACCATTATCAACATGGAACATCCACCAACCATCTTTGCAAAGCTGGAGGGTACTACGTCCCCAACTTTGACATCATCACCCATGTCAGCACAGCTACTGAACTTGCTGCTGCTGCCTCCCCTGAGAAACCCCCCATCATCCTCCCAAAGGAATATAAGGACTTCAAGGAAGTCTTCTCTAAAGAGGCCACCAACCATGTACCCCCCTTGAGACTCTACAACCATGAAATCAACTTCGATGAAACCTTTGTCCCTAAGACAGGGAAAATCTATCCTTTGTCCCCCAATGAATGCAAAGCAATTGAGAACTTCCTCGAAGAGAACCTCACTGCCAGAAAGATCTGCCCTTCAAACTCGCCCCAAGCTTCTCCCTTCTTCTTTGTCAAAAAGAAGGATGGGAAACTCTGCCCTTGCCAAGACTATTGTTATGTCAATGAACACACCATTCATGACATGTACCCCCTTCCACTCATCTCTGACCTTGTAGACAAGCTCAAAGATGCTAAGGTCTTTACCAAGTTTGATGTTTGCTGGGGATACAACAATGTCTGTTGAAAGACAGATAAAATGGGTGAGATGCCAACTGCTGGAGTCCAAGGTAGACAAAAAGTAAAGAAGGGTATGAGGGGTACTTGTCCCTAAGGGATTCCTAAAGGTTGTAAGGCAAGAAGGGGACAGGATGAGGTGTTCCCTGCAAGTTTGAGAGGGATCCGGTGTGTATCTGGTAGTGATCTGGTGTATATCCAGTGAAGAGAGGTTGAATGACCTAGACTGCTATAGGTCTCCGGAAAGGAAACTAGCAGGTCAGCAACACAAAGAAAGAAAATGAAGGGACGATAGGTTTGTCCCAGGGGGAATTCGTAGAGTAGAGCTCCACGGAAGAGAACCACAGGACTTACAAGAGGTGGAAAGGATGATGATCAGGAAGAGCTCCTATGCTTCAGACATGGCTGACGAGCACAGGACTTGATTCTTCACAGATCAGGAGAGAAGGATGAAGAGATGATCACAGACATGGCTGGATCACTAACGATGACGAAGAACTGAACTCGAGATGGACGGAAGATAGACGGCAGATAGTAGATATTG
>JBBPTO010001083.1:0-18763 GCA_038094155.1 Pulveroboletus cf. aberrans | reverse complement strand
CTGAACATAGATAGGGGCTGACTAATGTGGAATTGGTGCACGTGACTTACACGTATGACCCACAGCTATGTTTTCACTTGTTGCTGATGGTTACTACCATGTCCCCCACTGTGGTCATCCATGTCGAGCTACCGGCATATTCGAGCTCTTTCGACATCCAAGTACCGCAGAACGCGACTGTGTTTGACGTTAAGCAAGCCATATCCTCTGTGTGCATTGGTAATCCTCGGCCAGATGGTCAGCGTGTGGTATGGAGAGGTCGGGACTTGGATGATCAGGAGAAAATTAGCGAAATATGGACGGTAAGAAGTGTACCGGTGGTCTCGCCACAGCTCGCACCTCATTCTTAGCTTAGAATCAAGCCGATCCGCGTACTGTTCACTTGTCCGTCCGGCCGTCAGCTTGGACGTGTGATCCATCAACTGCTACATCCATATCGTCTTCCTTGCGCTCCGCGGTTTTTACAGTCAAGGAGAGTTCTCAAGCGGGGTTACAACAACACTTATCCAACCCTCCTTCCTCACATCCCAATGAAAGTTTGGCGTACATCCGCTTCAAGCATTCACAGGCCCTCTGTTGGCTTTCCAACTACAAATTGGTTGCTCCACCTCCGTTACAAGACATGGATATTCAGCGAAGTGCCGCGAAACTTGCCCTCCAGAGGTTGGGATATACTTGGCCGGATATCTTGGATGTAACTCCCCCGTTGGCGAGTCCTCCCTCCCTCGATACCCTCGACTATAAGGTCGTCACCCTCAAGTACGAGAAATGTATTGTCACATCTTCACATATACTAATCGTGCTTGCAGTAACAAAGAGTATCTCTCCCTTCAAATCCCGCAGGGTACACCCTCCCCCCTGCAGGTGCATGCTCTGAGCGTTCTCACCTATACCTTTTCGATCCTCGCTCTGCCTCCGTCACGACCAGCACCCACACCTACTACTTCAGTCTCTGATACGTCACCTGTTCCTCCGCACGTGAATGACCTTCTCCGAGAACTTGGTCTCCCGCCCCTTCGAGCAGTACCAAATGCCAATATCGATGTCAACGTTCCCCCGGAGGCCGCCCGAGGACCCGCTGTTCCAGAGAACGTCGAAGGGAATATCATAAGAGAGATACCCATGCGCGCCCTCCTCGCTCCCTTGTTAATGGTCTTGTTTCGAACGGCGCTCCTTCTTTATTTCTTTTCCCCCACTCGCAAGCCCCTACTTGGACTGTGCCTTATTGCCTGGATTATTTATGAGATGTGGACTCATGTCCGCGTTGTTATCCTAAGGCCACTAGATAGGGCCCATGACAACGGTGTGGCGGATGGAGCAAACGGTGCGCAGGCAAGAGGAGGTCCCGATCCCGCTCCTGCAGCCCCCGTAGCTCAAGACGACAATCGTCCTGGGGGCCACAACCCTCCGCGACAAGATGGACACCCCCCGAATACCGACCCAATCCATGATGCTCAACACACGCAAGGACCTCCGATACCAAGGCAGTCGAATGGAATCATAGATGGCCTCGCCCTCGCAAACGTCCATAATGAGAACAAGCTGCTTTGGCCCATTCAACGGCCCACGATGACGCCGGAATCGCCAACTTTCCTGCATAAAGTCACTTCTTTCGTCTCGCTATTAATGGTCACTTTGCACCCGGAAGTTTACAATCGGAGAAGGGTCGCTCTTCGTCAGCGGGAAGGTCGATTGCGTACAGAAATGAATGCGATAGAGCGGGTTGTAGAACCTAGAGAGGATGGGCAAGACCCGGGCGAAGAAGAACGAAGGAAGGAAATGCTCGGACAGCAACTGCAGACTCAACATACTCAACGAGCGTCATGGGTCAAGCGGTACGTGGAACGCGTGAGGCGAGACGACTGGATCGAAGAGTAGATGAACATTTATCTAACACACCATTTTCGTATCCCTCGCTATATTATATTGGAAGATCACCCATTTTGAATGCCAATGTGCACGACTCATTCGCAAGAGTACGCAGGTTGAAAGCGTCCAAGATTGTTATTCACTTTCATCGTCATCGTCCTCGTCTTCGTCAGCAAACTCATTTAATGGAGGCCCACTCCCATCGGACTCATTGTCATCGTCGCTTTCTCCTGGAGCCTCATCGTCATCCGTGTCCTCATCCTCCTCACTCTCACCTCCTAGCTCGACGTCTTCTACGCTACCTTCTTCCTCGCCGCTCTCTATTGGGGTTTCTACATTCATCTGATCCCCTTCTTCTTCGCTTTCCCCTTCCACGTATCGAGTTGGCCCCTTACCATCGTCTGTGAGGACAAGAGCGCGACTTTTTATTCCTAGTGACGCAGGGGCGGATGAAGACCGCATTTCAATTTGAGAAAGTACCATATCGAGTTTTCCGTTTAGAGACAAGAGACTTTCGTGTAATGCCAATCGCGCTGTGAGTGTAGCATGGAGACCTGCTAGTCTGGCGACCAAGTCCGGCATCTGGAAATGATGAAAAGGATCGAACAGGGGACGCGGAGGTGACTCGAACCCACTGTCATGAGGTGAGCGCTGTGTATGGTGAGCGTCGTTTTTATCCAAGTGACCAGAGCAGCGCCTCTCTGCGAACTTGCACCTCCGCCTCCACCCTTCATGTTCGCGGCTCTTGCACCTCTTCCCAGTCTTTCGATGCAAGCCAAAAGAAGCGGCAGTGCAAGCTGAGGAGGCAACCGTCTGACTGTATTTTGAATGAGGGCCGAGTCAGAGTGTGTTAGACAAGTCTCTAGGAGGCGTGAGTCAGACGAATGGAGAGCTTGTATCAGTGTCCGTGTAAGAGAATGTGCAGGCACGACGCTGGGGGACTTTGGGTGTCTGTCGGGCCGCAAAGACGTGCCCGCTTCCCCATCACCCTCCGACTCTGAGCCCTTGTTCTCGGTATCCGTGCCGTTCAAGGCTGACAGCCTCTGACCCAAACTGAGCTCAGCGAGATCAGTGTCGAGAGTCCCCTCTACTTGACGGGATGCAAGATCTTCGAGAGCTTGATCCTGTCCAAGCTCTCCGCCAGAATGTATGGCCAACGTCGCGGACTCGACATAGCGAGCATTTTTGGGTGCGACCTAGAACCATGAGATACGCAAAGGGAGTTGCAGTGCGCCAGAGCACCTACCGCAGCCGTGGAATGATTTTCCACCAAGATTTCGTCGGTGGCGGTTTGAGAGGCAGGGGGGTTAGTCTTCCGCGCGGATGATTTTGTGCGCGACTTTTTCGATCTCGGCGCAGAGTCCATCGCGTAAGATCTGTAGACCAGTGACCAGCATGATAAAAATGTGCCCTCGATGAAGATGGGTTTTTCCCTACCTGAAATTTGCGGCAGGAGACAGAGGTATCTCTGACTTGCCAGATCGGTGACTTTGCCGTGCTGGTGACTCGAGCCGCACATTCCACCGACTGGCAGGTGACTCCGGTTCAGACGGCATTCTCTACGGCGCCCAAAGTCATCCGCCAGTCCTCCCGAGCGCTATCATCTCACATATCTTGCACTAAACTCGCTAGCCGGTAGCCCCTGCTCGTCACTCGTATCTCAGCATGAACTACATCCAGGTGAGTACGACTCATCGTCCGCCGGCGTATCGTCCTGACATAAACCAGCTAGAGAAATTGGGTATTTCTTGTCTTTGGTTCCGATAACGCTCCCGCTCACCCAACCCGGCATAGGTGAGGGCACATATGCCACAGTGTACAAGGTATCGTACCTGTTCCCGCATGCACACACTGTTCTCACTGCATCTGGTGCAGGGACGCTCCAGGACCACCAACGAGATCGTCGCCCTGAAGGAGATCCATCTGGATGCAGAGGAGGGCACGCCGTCTACCGCCATCCGGGAAATCTCTCTAATGAAGGAGCTTAAGCACGTCAACATCGTGCGTCTCCACGACGTCATACACACAGAGACCAAGCTCGTTCTCATATTCGAGTACTGCGACCAAGATCTCAAGAAATACATGGATCAACACGGTGATCGCGGTGCTCTCGATCCCGCAACAGTTCGGAGCTTCATGTATCAACTTCTGAAGGGCACCTCTTTTTGCCACGAGAATCGCGTCTTGCATCGCGATCTCAAGCCCCAGAACCTTCTTATCAACCGCAAAGGTGAACTTAAGCTGGGCGACTTCGGATTGGCGCGGGCATTTGGAGTCCCCGTCAACACATTCTCGAACGAGGTGCGTTCCTAGGACTTTTGGTCCAGAGTTTCTCTTAAACGCAAAACCTAGGTTGTTACCCTATGGTATCGTGCCCCCGACGTGCTTTTAGGTTCTCGGACATATAATACTTCCATCGACGTTTGGTCGTGTGGATGTATATTCGCTGAGATGATCTCGGGCGTGCCTCTTTTTCGTGGTCGCGATAACCAGGACCAGCTGCTCCACATCATGCGGATTATAGGCACTCCGGATGACCGCGTGTTGAGGAAAATTGCTACCGATTCGGTGTGTGGACACGTTGCTTGAGTCTCGCGTCGACTGACAGTGTCGACAGCCAGAAATCACTATCAAGCAATACCCCAAATACCCTAAACTTTCGTTTCAACAAGTTCTTCCCAAGGCGTCGCCGCAGGGTACGTCTGCTATTTCAAATAAAAAATCTTCGACTGAGATGATCATCACAGCGATCGACTTGCTTGAGCGTTTGCTCCAGTTTGATCCCAGCAAAAGGATTACCGCCACCGAAGCGTTGCTACACCCGTATTTTACATCCCAGGCTAGCCCATCGTATGGTCCATCGCCGACGCCTGGATCAATGCCACCGCCGCAATTCAACTTCCCCCATTCTCACCCACATGCGCACCATCAGCCACAGCAGCAAGTCCAGCAGCAGCAACAGCAACAACCACAGCAACCACAGCAAATAATAGTCCAGCAGCCAGGACAACAACTCGTTGCACAACAACCGGGGTATCCCCCACACCCGCAACAAATGTATGCAGCACAGGACGCTGCACGCATGCAGGCGCAAGCGATGGCGCAGGTACAAGCGCAAGTTGCCCATGCCCATGCTCATGCGCAAGCACAGGCGGCACACGTCAGCCAACCGGGATACGTAGCTGGAGCGTACCCGGCACAATATCAGCACTCCAGGTGATCCGCCTTTGACCGAACGGAAGTTCTACGTCGTGCATGTTGTTTTTCTCGTCTTGTTCTGTTTTTGTTTTCGATTGGTCGATGTAAGATGTACTAGAATGCATCGCGATGTGTAGGTTTGTGAACGTGGGAGAGCGTTGCAGTTGAAACACTATACAAGACGACCTCACCGACCATGACGATGTCAACGTTTGACTCGCTCGTGGCCGAGCTGACTCGCGACGTGTACCGTGTGCAGCCAAAGGACGCTCTCCAGTTCTGTGCCAATTGGTTCCAGTCGCGCTTGGAGGAGCAGCGCACACGTACACGGGACGCGCTCGCCGTGCAGCAGCTCCCCGTCGATTTCTACGTCGACACTCCCGTACACCTCGCCCCCCGCAATGCGACCCCGACCCCAGTTTCCCCCTTCTCCAACGTTGCCTCCCAACGCCGTCCGTCGGCGTTCCACACCACCTTCTCCCAAAGTCCTTTTGGCACACTCAATGTCCCTGGAAACGCATTGCTTTCTTTTGACACCAACGTTCATCCCAATGGCATGGGACAACCCACCTTCACGCTCGATGTTCGTGAGCTCCCCCCCACCTCTCCGCTCTCCACCGATCCCGCCAGCTCATTTGCGCGATTTGATGCTACATCTACCCCAACCATGTCCAATTCTCTCCCGCTGGCTCCGAGTGACTACCTGCAGGCACCCTCCGCCACCATTCTGGCGCGCCGTACATCCGTTAGCGCAGAGCCGATCGCCGTTGACAGTGGTCACGACGATCCGCTGCCTGTTTACCCAAAAACGCCCGACCAACTCCGTCGTATCAAGGCCTCCATCGCAAACAACTTTATCTTTCGCGACCTTGATGAGGAGCAGGAAACTGGTGTATTGAACGCCATGCAGGAGCGCCATGTGAGCAAGGACGAGGTGGTTATTCGCCAGGGCGACGTGGGCGAATACTTTTACGTCGTCGAATCTGGTCTCTTTTTCTGTTACATCCATCCCGAACCCTTGCCGCCTACGTGGCTCACAGACAACCCATCCTCCACCATGTTCTCTCAAACCGAAAAGTTCCTGCAACCTGGTTACCACCCCGTTTACGGACGTAAAGTCATGGAGTGCAAGCCGGGGAACTCGTTTGGGGAGCTCGCCCTCATGTATGGGCACCCTCGTGCAGCAACCGTACAGGCGATAGAGGCGTCCACCGTCTGGGCACTGGATCGTATCACCTTCCGCACGATCATTCTGAAGGCTGCTCACAGACGCCGGACCATGTACGAGCACTTTTTGTCCACAGTCCCACTCCTGTCCTCTCTCGAACCCGGAGAAAGGAGCAAGATCGCAGACGCGCTCGTGAGCAGAGTATACCCTGACGGTGAAGCGGTCGTCAGCCAGGGCGAGATGGGAGATACCTTTTTCTTCGTTGAGGAGGGTGAAGCTATTGTCACCAAGAAGCAGCGGGCCGAGTCTGATGAATGGCGCGAGATCACCGTTGGTCACCTCAAGAAAGGAGACTACTTTGGAGGTAAGACTTGGGACTTGGGGCAGGCGCGAGCGCTGACACACCTGACATTAACAGAACTATCTTTGCTCCGACTTGCGCCAAGAGCTGCGACGGTGAGTGCGGTGCAACGGGCCGAGCAGTCTCAACCCAAGCTCAAAGTTGCTGCACTGGATGCGCCCTCGTTCACCCGACTCCTGGGTCCACTGAGGGAGATCATGGAGAGAACCGCTGGGGAAAGTTATGGCTTGGCGACGAGGTCCAGCCGCTGAGATGGGGACCCAAGATTTTTGTGGTGATCCCGGGAGACATCTTGGTTGATACCAGCTTGTACAAGAATCACTTGGATTGTATTGTTTGACAGTTGTCGCGATGCCAACGGTCTGACAAGTGACATGCTGATGTTGTACCATCTCTTAGTCGATATCACTCACTGAGCACCCGAAGGCTTTTTCTAGGCGTATTGTTCTTTCCTCGTTCCCTGCGCCCGTCTGCTTTGATGCACAGACAGCCCTTTCATCGGGTGTAACAACAATTCTATCGGATTAACTTACAAGTCGCTCCTTCCCCCTCGCTCCTTAAACAACGAGCTGGTTATGGACCTACACCGTGGTGTCCACCGTCATCTTCTCAGTAAAAGGCAGGATCTCAGCGAAGGTGAGTAATGCGTCGAAACTCCACACCCGGCATTCCCTCAGTATATCTTTCACCTCGTAGCCCTCGAAAGTCTCTCGTAAGTTCCATGGGAGAACAGTTCGATCTGAGTCTCACTCTCTTTATAGCCCTGGTGGTAGTTCGACACAGGACACCCCAACCCAGGAGACACCCCAACCTACGGCCCCGCAGAGCAGCGGAAGCCAATCAGACTTTAGTAGCATAGTCGGAGGAATCTCAAGCCTTGTCGACGACGGTCCATCTCCCCTTTTGCCATCGTTGGGCACTTCCTCCACTGCGACATCCAGCACCCCCCTGACGCATTCTTCTACTTCTACTAGTAGTTCGACTGGCTCGACGACCACTACGACCTTTTCTTCGTGAGTCTTTTTTTCAAGTGTCGTACGACCACCTACTGAGGCCCGTAGAACATCTTCAACAACCTCTACCATTACCAGTACTTATATCACCTCTCCCCCTCCCACTCCGACACCTACTTCTGCAGTCGGTGAAGCCGATTTGGTCCACACAAGCGCTGAAGGTACTAGTATCGTCTATCTCACCAGCACGGTGCCAGCAGCGTCCCAGACGGCTGCTACTTCCACCTCCCTCCTGAAAGACCCTTCTCTAGAAGGTGGTGTGTTCGCGCTCGTCGGCATCATCGTTCTTGTGATCGCTTTCATCATCATCGCGTGGATCATGCGCAAGCGTCGTCGTCAGCATCTGGAGCGCGATCTTGCCGCAGCCGTCACCCTTGATCCTGGAGCGGTACACCATTACGAACGCGAAGACTCGATCGAGAAGCATCAGTCGAGTGGAAGCTCTCTGGGTTACGGAAATGGGTATGGTTACGGCCGTGCTGTGCAATCAGCGTACGCGCCTGCGCCTTCTCCCACACCTGCGTATCGCGCACCTTCTCCCAATGTGGCGCCTTACACTACACCCCCTCCCACGCCCCAGCAACCCGCTGGACAGGGACAGGGCGGTGCGAGTCTCGTCCGTAAGTTCTCTAACCGTAAACCGGTGCCTCCGCTCCTGCCGAATCCCACGTACGATCCCAACAATGGCCATGTCTCTATTCCCCCGCACTTTTTCGAGCAGTGAGCGTGAGGAAGAAGGTACACGGGTATCTGATGCTTGACGCATAGAGCCCGTCCGGGAGGCGTTTCGGGTCAGTCGTTCTGCTGTTCGACTTGGGATGTCCTCTCACGAATACGACCAGCTTGTTGTAATGACGCGGCTTTTTCGACGTTTGAGTTTTTGGTACTCAAATACCCACTTTCTTACGATTGTTCACGCTCGTCCATGTCGACGCTGGCTATACGTCTGCATGTCACCGACAATCCCTTGTGTTGTCAAGCGAGATGATGCTATCCCTCTTCCCCCTTTTTTATTTTTATGTTCCATAGGAACAACAGAACAATTTTTAGGCTATTCTCATGTCCCCATCCCGGTGTGCTGTGCGTCCCAATGATGTGGCTTAACTTCGGAATTCAAATATCTGTTCAAGAAGCATGCGTGTATCGATAACTTGAACCCCCAAAGTGTCAAGCCGTAGGGTACTCCAGGCCCCGCGTGGGTCGAGTGGAGTGAGAGTTCACAGACTTGCCTGTATGCTGTTTTGCTTCCCTGCGTTCTCGTCGCTCCAGGTACCATACCAAGTAAGTAACACCAAGCGTCGCTGCACACGTGCATATCATGGTAATCAGGCCCGTCTTGAACCGGGGGGCGTCCGTGGCTGGATAAAACAACAATGGCCACCACGCGTTCACCGCATTGTTCCACATGCTTCGGGGGAAAGAAAGCGCGGGGTGAGCCACTGAGCGGGCACAAGGGGACGAAAAATCCCTACTTCATTGACGCAAGGACGATGGCGCGTTCCTGATCGTCGTCGGCACATATCTGGTTAGCCCAACTGCGCGGTGTGAGTAAAGAGCGCGCATGACATGTGAACGCTGACTCACGCAAAGGTGGTCGCCTGTCCGGAGTAGGCAGCGCCCGCAATATCTGTGTGTAACAACGGTATGTTAACGCGTATATCGCAACGAGTTTCTCGACGTACAGTAGGCGAAAAATTTGAGCGGCGTGGGGCTACTCCACACTAGGATGCAGATGGCGGCGGTGGTACAGCAGACACACATGTACACGAGGACTGGCCACCGTTCATGGGTATAGTCTGTCAGGCTAGCACACAGGAGGGTGGACACGATCCCAAAGGCTGTCACCCCGGACGGATAATAGTCTGTGGGGCATCAACTGACTGCGGAGCGGCCCGAAGTTCACTTTGAACTGACCAACTTGTTCAACGGAGTACCCTCCAATGGCAGAGAGCCATTGTCCCATCAAATTGTTCGATCCAAAACTCTCAGTCTCGCCGGAGATGGCGAACTGTCATCATGTTAAGACAAAGCACACATGTCGCGTCATGTGAGGGCTGACCAAGAGACTACATGCATACCAGCGCCAGCGGGTGAGAACTCGCTTGATTAGGTTCCAGGAAAGTGGGGATCGAATGACATCGTGATCGGGCTCTAGACGTTCACATGACAGGCGACGCTCCTAGTGATTGATTGGGTGATGCGGCCGAACCGGAATTTTACATCAGTCTGAATGACCGACCTCTTTGGTAAGGTAGAATGCTCGAGTCGTCGCGGGTACGTCTGGAAAAATGAGAAAGCCATAGAGTGCTATAGGCAACGTGATCACGCCATCGATGATGAACCTATCAAATGGTTACTGATGCATTGTGCAGAGGAAGAGATCCTTCGCACAGCCACCTCCAACCAGTCCACCCGTTAATACCGCCGAGGTGCCTGCGAGCACAAGCTGAAGCACGATCGTCAGTGCGGACAAAGAATGCTTACTTATAGACAGTTGCTTGGAGAACGCCCGAGAAGCTAAATTAATTAGCCCTGTGTTTGGATGTCGAGTAAGTTCATACAGAGTACCAGCCAACCCAGAGCTAGTGAATATTGCAGAGCGTTTGCCTAATTCACCTGGTTTGTACCAGCTATGGAACAGGTATGTCATAGTAATCTAAGTGGAGGAAAGAAACGTACGAGCCAAGGATATAATGTGTACCTACAAAGGTAGAAGCCTCTGCCATACCCTGCAGAAATCTGATCGCGTAGAGCTATCGGCGGAGGAGCGGTGAAGAGAGGAACTGACAAGGCAGAGAAGACGAACCTGTCGGACGTCCTGCACCACGCTGGAGCTGGATGGGGCGGTCGGAGACACTGGTAGGTGGAGGCAAGAGGTCGTACCAGAAGGTGAGTACGCCCCAAAGTATTTGCATGAGCGGAAACCAGACCCTAGGTGGGACGATTTGCAACATCAAGTTGTCTGGAAGACATGAACAAGTGGGGGGATGGAACGGAAGAGATATACTTGGTATCATTCCAGCGATATAACCGCAAGTGAACATGGTATTTATGGTCTGAAACGAACTGTGATAAAGCCACGGCGAGGTAAAAGGATCAGTGCCGACATTGAACTCGATTCCTTGCATGCGGAGGTCTTGCTTCATTCCGGAGACGTATGCATTGTTTACGTTGGCTCGATCAAGGTCTGAAGACCGGTCTGCTCAGAAAGGAACTTGTAGGCAAACGACATACAGTTAGTGAAGTACTGTCCATGGGTGGGTACATGACGGCCAAGGAGACAAGCGGAAACGCGCGCACCATGAGACAACAATAGGACAGTATGAACGCGTCTATTTTGAGGAGTAGCCTGCGTTCCGCAGGGTTGTCGGGTGGCATGATGCAACTTAGTTCGGGAGCGGAAGTGTGATGCTGACGTCACGGGGGTGAGTCAGCCCTCGCGATGTTCTATGATCACCTTCTTCCCTTCATAAGCAGCTTGCTCGCTTCATCGCCTTTTTGTTTCTTTCCCGTTCCGTTCACCGCAATGCGCCCCCCCGCTGCGGCGCCCGCCCTCCTCCCCTTCTCCCTCCTCTTACTTCTCTTTGTTGCGCCCCTATCTACACATGCTTCTCCTGCCATTTACGTCCGTGATGATACACACATGCACATGCATTCTGGCCAGCCCTTGTCCGAAGTAAACGAGACCGAGATCCTCCAATGGCATGGTCCAACTCCCCCTTCTTATTGGTCCATAGACATAGAAGATCGCGATCTCAGCAGCGCGCGTTACCCTGGCCTCATCGTGCTTCACGCTTCCTTAATGTCATTGGCCTTTTTCGTCGTACTTCCCGCTGGTATGCTTCTGTGTTGTTCCCAGCTTCCCATTCACCTCATGCGCCCTTGCGACATACAGCAATTGCTCTCCGTTCGGCGAAGCATGCCTCCCATGGCTTAGTCATGGTCATATTTTACGCCCTCTGTGTCTTGGGCTGTGTTACAAGCAGTCTCTATCGCAAACTGACCCCTGATATGTAAGCAATTCCTGCCGTAACCCACCACCTACCTATCTTACCTCCCTCTCTCAGGTATGAAGGCTCAACGCATTCTACCCACGGTTACTTTGTATTGCTCCTTGCTCTAACGTTATCCGCAGTCGACATTGCGACCTTTTTCGCTCGTATCTACGCATTCTGCACAACTCCATACAAGTGCTCCCTTAGGAAATTCTGGCGTTCAGTGGTATTAGGTCGTGCCAGTGAAGGGACAGACACATCTGCGCCCGAGTATTCCAATCTACCCTCGGTAGATTCTGAAGATTACGACGAGATCAAAACAACATGCTCACACGATCAGTATTCCCTAGCTAATCACGTCGTTTTTAATGCCGACTCTCACCAGTCCTTGAGACATTCCGACGACACGCTTCGCGATGTCATGTTTGATCCAATCCCCCGGCCTCAACACTCTATTCTGCTCCGCATCTCTCGGGCAGTGTATGCCACCCTTGAGAGGACCCTCGTATTCGCTGCGTTTGGAATGCTTTTGTCCGGCATCATTGTCTACACAGGCGGTTGCCGCGGCAGTTACATCAATGTGTGCCTCGCTCATCTCATCAGTAAGAACAATGATCTAATGGCTATGCGATATCCCCCCTGACCTTTCCATTCCAGAGGGTGGAATATTTTGGTGTTATGGCCTTTTCACGTTCGCACGTTTCTTGGGCTCATACTCGGAGTTGGGTTGGGCTTGGAACGTCCCACCGATTGGAAACACCATCTCGGCCGAATTCGTGGAATCTACTGTCATCTTCCTTTATGGAATCACGAACACTTGGATGGAGAGGTTCGGGGCAAAGGCGGGAGATCCCTACACGACGAAGCAGGTTCAACATATCAGCATCGCGGTACGTAGGGTCGTTGTCTCGTTGTCTAGATTGCCAAACATCCACTGCTTTCAAGGTGATGTTTTGGTTTGCTGGTCTCGTAGGGATGGGATTAGAGTCTAAGCGTCTACGCCGTTGGTTGGCGGCTCCCGCGGCGACCACCCAAGGATTAGGGCGACACACTAGCATTGCAGAGCCACCTAGCTACAGAGGCAGCTTCAACCCTTTTCCAGCTCTTGTTATCGGTGTCACAGGCGCAGCCATGAGTGCTCATGCGCAAAATTACGTCTTCCAGGTATAGCCTGGCAGATCTCATAGTCACCCTTCAGGCATATCTGATGCGCGGACAGGTCCAGGTTCATCAGTTATGGGGGTGGCTTTTGCTCGGGTTCTCGGTTGTGAGGTGTTTGACATATTTCTTCCTTTGGCTCAGCCCACCCAATTCCCCACTACCTTCTCGGCCGCCAACGGAAGCCTTGGGAAGTTTCTTCCTGGCATGCGGTGGTCTGATGTTTATGTTTAGCACGGAAGAGCTTACCCTGGCAGCCATGCGAAAAGGGCGTGATGGTCCGCTATACTCCCTTTTACTCGTGATCAACACGTTTTGATCAGTATAACCCAACAGATATGATGATGTTCCTTAATGTTGCAGTCGCAATCACCTGCTTTGCGTTCTGCTGGACACTCTGTGTTGTGACATTCAACGGCTGGCTCAAGACTCGGAAAAAGGCGACCACAGCTAATTGACTACTTGGCGGGTCCCAGTTCGGTCTCTTGAACGCACTAATCTCCTGTCTCAACACATTCCTGTATCTGCCTCCCTTGTAGGCCATTCAATATTAATGTTCATCTTTGGTAGTTTGCCTTCTATCTCTTGTGCATGTCTCATAGCATTTTCAGAGTCACACACCTCTGAATGAAATTACGCATGTATGATACTTGTAATAGCCCATGAACATTGGAGGGTTTGGGTCTAGTTACTCACCCGTTCGTTCTCGTTTTCGGTGGATAGCATTTCTCGGCTATTCGCTCTGACTTTGGGAGGAGAGCCTCAAGCTCATCTCAGCGGCGGCATTTAACTGATTGTATTGACATCATAACGAATTTATAATGCGAGATTTTGTCAGGCGACACAAACGCTGTGAATGACCCCTATTCTCTGTCCAACACGTTGGATGTCAATAAAGTGCCTCCCAGAGGGCGTAGTTAGAGTTAGCGAGGCTAGTCCACTTCTATAGAAAGCCGGATGTTGGGCTTTCCATACACGTGCGAGGTCTGTATCATGGAAAACATGCAGGTGGTGCTGCCCTGCAGAATCTCGATATGCAGTACCATACCGTCGTATCTTTCTATTCTGGTCAAGCTCGTTCCCCAACTTTCCCAAGCAATGGCTACGGCTAAGTTGCAGAAGCCATCATTTCATCAGGGAAGTACCATAACTCGGCGAAGTTTCAAAAAATCTAAGTCCACATGGACAGCCGTCAACGCCGGCCCCCATTGAAGGTCTTATTTAAACCTCGTGAAGGTGACAGGTACCCGCCAAGCACGTCATCATCGTGACTTGAAACTGTGTGCAGGCTCTCCCGCACTACATTATGGAGCATGCCTGGATATCATGGACACATGGTGCAAGAATGATGTATATCGGTATTATACACAAGTAGTGTGTGCTGTTGGGCTCATGTGTAGCATATCATTGTACTTCGACGGTACGCTCACTAAAGTACAGTTGCCTTGTGATAGAGAACAAGAACTCTGGTGGAAAGATAGTATCTACGGCCAGGCGGCGTGGTGTGCTAGAGAATACTGATCGAGAGCATATATCGTCGGGTGGTAGCGAATCAAACGGCCACAAAATCTAACATGTATGGAAAAGAACGATGTGTATGATACGCTTCGAAGCGTTGTGGCCCACGATACACATTTGTAGTCCCGCCATTCGGTGGTTACAACGTCACCAGGCCAGTCGCCATGACATAATCGACAAGAGCCCCCACTCCCACCCAGAACCCGAGCCAGCCGCAGTCAGAGAAACCTTTCCAACAACTTTCTCGGCTATCCAGGTCAGTGGTCCCAATAATCCAAGCGAGTTGCATCGCGCCGAGACCCAAACCCACATAGAACGGTACGCTTTGACCGTTCACCATGCCCGAGTAGGCAATGAGGGCTATTGTCACCACCGACAAGACGCTCACGATAGGCCGTGTATATTCAGCAAGCAACAGCGCCGTTGAGCGAACGCCGACCTTGACATCGTCCTTCTTGTCCTTGAATGATATCGTGAGTGATAACAACTCATTGAGCGTCGATGAGCGGGACTGACCTGGTGGGCGTAGATCGTGTCGTAGACGAGCGTCCACATTAACCCTGCCATCCAGAGGGGGAAACAGACATGCCAGTTCACTGAGCCCACAACGACGGACCAGCCAAGGAGTGCACCCCAGTTGATCACCAAGCCTTTAACGGCAAAATTGGAATGAGCTGCACCAATCGCTTGGTTGGTCAACATGTAGACGCACCCAGGATGAATTGAGGCATATATGTGACGCGTTTCATAGCCGGGTACAAAATTCCTATTGGGACTGACACGATTCCAAGAATGATGCTGTTCGAGGGGAACAAGAACCAAGTCAGAAATCGAGAGAAAAATGCAAAGTCAGGCTTGACATACCTGTATGTGTTCATTTGCAACACTAACAAAAACCCAGTGATCGTCTGTGCAGTAAGGAAGAGGATGGCCTGGAAACGCGTGATGTCGCCCCGCGCGATTGGTCGGTCGCGCGTTCGCTCTGCAAGTTGAAATCGCGCGCATGAATATGACGTGTAAACACGCAGGAGCAGACTAACCGACTGCCTTGTCGAAATCCCGATCCCAGATATCGTTGACAGTGCACCCGGCACTTCGAATCAGGAACGAACCAATGAAAAGCAGGGCCAGGCTTCCCAGCGCAGTCATCAACGGTGCTTGATGCGCGTAGCATGCCATGCCGATGGACCACACTGTATGGGATGGATGAGACGAGCGTACTGTAGCTGAGAAAGGAGGGTTCGACGGAAATACATACCACAGGGATAGTAAAGCAACATGGTCCCTACAGGCTTCTCAATCCGGGTCAAGTAAGCATACGGCCGTATGCTGGCCGGGAGGAGCTCAACCCATGACGTTTTGGCGGGGCGACGGGCAGTAGACGTAGAACGAACTGCAGATTTCTCCTCGCCGGGCGCAATGACAGCGCTCGCAAGAGCAATAGAGGACGTTCGCGCGTCAAGTCTGCTGGTCAGGGAGGCGGACATGTGGGGCAGGTGCAGACTCATCGAGAGACACTCAGAGGCGAGTTATAACAATTTCCCGGCTATCACATTCGCTCAAGTATCGTTTCCGAACCTTGTCGGCTGAAAAGATATATGCAACATTGAAAGAACTTTCTCGGGCGGGCTGTATTCTTGGCGTAATTCCGTGTTTGGTTAAACTGCTTCGGCTTCCGTGTGCAACCCCGAGCGTCTCGTAACAGAACGCGTGCCTCTACTCTTCCATGCACTGTCACGGCAAAAGTCTCCGCTATTCCAATCTCGGTGTGCGCGTGTAGCCGCCAGTGTATCCCGTCGAGGGTTTGACTCATGCTATTGCTTTTACTCCGATATCTCGCAATAGAGTGCTCAGGTAAGATTCAGGCCTGGAGTTAGTTAGTCTGAGTCATGCGGCTGGGCGAATTCGAATCAATCAGGGCTCACGAATCGTTCCCAGGACGTCAACATATTCCGTGGTTACCGATGGGGCCGCTCAGGTTTGGGGGGGCTGAGTGTTCCCGCGCATTTTCGTCACTGCCGCATTCGTTAATGGCATTCCGCCTGCCCACTGGAGGCCCGAATGACGTGCGAGTTTACGTTGTTCGGGACTGGGTTTAGAACGGTCGACGATCGTGGAGATTCAAGTTGTCACGCCGGCGCAAAATATGTTACGTACAGAAACACCATTGCTTGTCTTTGCCACTGGCACTGGCACTTCGGATTAGTAATCTTGCTCGGGAAATCGCCTGGGGCAACTCTCAAACGAGTGGAACTCAAAGATGTTTGTCCGAGCTTAGCCAGACCAAAATACATTGAGCTCGATGGAACACGACGGTCGGGGCCGTGCAAACCCGATCAGGATTAGCTTGGATAACAGCCACGGGGGCAGATATTATGAGGGGCGGGTATGAGGGGCGGGAGCGGACAAAACTGCTTTGCTTTGATTGAGCAGCTTCCGTCACGTCTTTTCAATTTAGGGCTTTCGTTGATCAGATTAACACATTCATTTAAAGCTGTTTGGCTTTGATTGTGAATGCTTTCGCTTTCGTTGATTCGCTTTGCCTCTGATGCAGAAGTGATCGATTGATCGTGACTCTTTCCCAGATCATTCGAAAGTTTTGAGTGTAGGACTTGTGACTGATCAATGGTCACTTTTTTTGACAGACCTACTAGAGGGTCCTGGCGGATGGAGGAGTGTGATCTTCCTATTTCATCGGTCGGCGCTAGGAAAACCGTCATTTATAGGCCTGCCGGGATCACCATTTCATGGTTTTGGTAAGGCTTACACCAGTGTTTCAGCATCTATTATCACATCATTGCACGCGATTTGCACTTGAACATTTGTGCAACCATGGGCCTAAATGAACTCACAACTTTCATACAAAGTATTACTACTATCATTTCATGTGTAATGAAAGGTGTTTGTGCAATGAAAATGTATCAGATCACTACAATCAAGTTACTCCATATGCTCAAAAAAATATGGGAGATAACTGTTGATGTGTCCACAGCATATAAGGTAGGCCTCATGGGAAGGCATCCAACCTCACATGATGTGACAATTGACAATGTTGGCCTTTTTGGTGCAGAAGTCTTGTCACTTAACAACTGTTGGACAACACTGAAAAATTACCACAAATCTCAATTCTTGCTCCTAATCAAATCCATCATGCAGAAAAGTTTTTATACCCCTTTAGAACACTTCTGCATACCAGATTTCTCTTATTGTAAGTTTCACAATTGTTGGTAATTTTTTTGTGTTGTCACACTTGAACCAGTGAATGTCATGTGACATTGGATGGCTTCCCATGAGGCCTACCTTATAACTTCAGTGCAACTCTGATACCACTCTACAGGAGCTTTAATCTGTTTTGCATGTTCTTTACTCTTTTTCACTTCAGAGTTCCACTTTATCTACATATCTACTATTCTGATATCTCTCCTGATACATCATATTTCCTTAAGCACATCATATGATTTTCTGCAAATTGTACAACTCATTTGTCCTTTATGCACTATTTCTTTCTTATTCCTAATGCATATCACTTATTCTTGCTTAAATCCAGGCCAGAGTTGCCAGAGTTAGTATACACACATATAATTTCATTATTTAATCTCTTTGTCTTCTTCAACTTTCCTCAGTTGTGATTGCTCACTGGGCATCTGGCTGAGGTAGGTGTCAAAATGTAATACCTCTGAGCTCCAATCTCCTTCAAGGTTGTTCTTCACAACTCCAAGGTCAATGCACATCAAGCCAGTTAATTCTGCTCTGGAGCATCTCAGAGTTGATCATTCATTCAAGTAAGGTCCTATTTCTTCTCTCAGACCTTATATATCCTGTTCTGGACATTACATTGGAGTTACATTGAAGTTTAGTGCTTGCATTTCTGGATACTTGGTTTCATCCTTGCTCTCTCAGTTGACAATTTAACAATTATTTCATTCTCTATTCAAGATGGAGTTTCTGAGATACAGTGGCTCCAAAAAGTGTCCCAATGTTGGTGCATTTTGAAGAGATTGGTTAATTGCCAGTGAAGAAAACCAAACAAGGCCAAACACTTGCAGGGGCGCAGGTAGTACGTGCCCTGGGCTTCCTAACCACACTTATATCATGTGATTCGGTTGTCATGCCACCAAGGTACAGCCGTTTTAAAATGACATATCATTGGGACACTTATTTCAGCATCATGCTGTGATTCATTATCTGGTAAATAACATAAGAATATGATAGCTTCTGATGGATGCTATGCTTTGACCCTGAATGATTATGTAAATTACATAACTCTAAGGTGTATAACCAATACTCATCCCACTCAGTTAATCAATATCATCATGAACTCCATTTCTACCTCTATTAAAGCTAATATTCTCTTCCTTGCTAAATCAGGTCTCTCTATTCATCAGATCTCCTTTCAAATTGGGTTGTGGAAGTCTACTGTGGCCAGAGACATCAAATAATACCTTTCAGAGAAGTAAAACATCAAGCTAGGGTGTTCTTTCAA
>JBBPTO010001082.1:0-18768 GCA_038094155.1 Pulveroboletus cf. aberrans | reverse complement strand
GGATATAGTAGAGCAGTCTACAACAGTAGAAGCAAGCAGAGTGACCAGCATCAAGCATAGAGAGAATAATATTCTTCTGGGTAGTAAAGGTAGAATATATGATAATAGCAATTACAAATAAAGAGGATGTGAATATATTTAAACTCAGACACAATCATTATATGTATATCCTTGGTTTTATGACCAAATAAAGCCAAATATCATGTCATTGAATGGAGACTATATGTACCAGCACAAAAGTGAAAAAACCATTGCAATGGTATTGCTGTTTCATAATAGCCATATCTCCGGCACCACGAGACCATATAATGTGATCTATAGACCGTTACGTAGCCAGGGGCTTATACTATATTCGGTCTCACCAACGCTAAGCGATATTCTAGCAAACATTGCAACAGTTTTTGGAGTCACTGTACATGTGTAGGGTAAGGGGATAGAATGATGTTAGAGTCATGTGTGATGCATGGAAGACATAGGAATGTTCTGGGAGGGTCTGGAATTAGAGATCAGCACAGGTAAACCCATGGGTATCTGAGCTCATACCCATACCCACACTGCAGGTATGGGTACAGGTACGGGTTTGCGCTTGGGTACCTATAGCATGTCTATCCATGGGTGACCAGGTGTCATTGCCCTCATCATCAGGGTTGTGATGGCAACATGACTTCAGCCATGGCTGTGATGGGATGGACAGTGCAATAATGACAGGACAGCCAGTGCTACAGCCCCTTTATTTCTGCATGCCCTCACACTGCCAACCTCACCCCATTCTGCCATCATGCTGTTATCCTCTCCCTCTCACTGTCATGCCATTGTTCACTTCATGCTCTTGCCATCAACCTCAACCTCACACTCTTGCATCCTCAACCTCAACCTCTCCCCATCATGCTGTTGTCCACCTCACTCACCTTCATGCCCATGTGCTCTTGTGCTTTTGACCTCCACCCCCCTCATGCCCCCTCCCTTGCACCATTATGATGACAATGACAACAACACAATGATCACTACAGTGTGATTGTTGTGCTATCATCATTGTCATCATTATCAGAGTTATCTCACACCACCCCACTCTCAATCATGCATGCCCATGGGTGTACTCACATAGTTCCCAATGGTACAGCTCACAACCTGCAAAGCCCTGGCCTCAGTCCAAGCCCACAGCCTGTTGAATGTCAAAGCTGGACTGAACCCTGCAAGCTGTGTCAGAAAGCCTGGCCTAGACAGGCTTAGCTCAGCTTGGGACTTCAGGCCCAGCCTTGCACAACACTGCTCTCCACATTACTTACTATTTGTAGTAGATAATTCCCATTGTTTTCATCGGACCCAGTGTTTGTATAGATCAGATTGAATTCTCTGGGTGATGCAGCATTAAAATTGAGTTCAACTCAGGAATTAAAGTTTGAGTGGTGAAGATTCATCTCATGGAGATATTCAGGTCATATATAATCACGTCAAAATTAGAGATAACTCACAGGCATGTGTGGGTATCCACAGGTAATGGTCACAGGTTGATGGATAGGCAATTCACAACCTGTATCCATGCAGATCTCTAGAGATAACCCACAGGCATGTGCAGGTATCCATGGGTATCCATGGGTAAGGATCACAGGTTGATGGATAGGCAATTCACAATCCATATCCATACCCATATGTATTCATATCCATGCAGATCTCTATGTGTAAAGATACAGTGTTATCAAAGGAGTCAGAGACCTGAGGACTGATGGTCAATGTTTGTAGAATTGTGTGACATAGAATGAAATGCATGTAGGTATATCATAACAAGGTTTATAGATCAGAGAATGCAGAGACATAAAAGGTAGATAAGATTCAGAACAATCAGATGAGGTCCAAAGAAGACTGATATGAAGGATATCAGAGAAGAGCAGAGGAAAAAGATACATAGTCAGAGGTAGGATAGAAAGACCAGAGGGAGTTCAGAGGCACAATAGATGGTGTTGAAATGAATGTGATAAATGTTGCCTGCCATATATCATTCAACAGCAGACAGAAAAGCACAAATGGCATCTGTTGAAGTAAGGGACCTCAATTCAATCATTCCCTTTGATATCACATTGTAAAGTTGCTAGGAAGCCCGGATGGGTTTCCTAACAGTGTAAGTATGGGTTGTGAGCGGGTTTACTCGACCCAAAAGGGATCCAAGGGACTAGGAGAAGGTAATAGACCAATAACCATGCACTGTAAAGCTGGAAAATGTGAGTCCGGACCTCCCTGTTCGGTAGGGCTGAGAGTTCGACTTTTCAGGTTCAGGTTGGAGTGCTTGACTTGACTCGACTGGCTCGGGTTGCGGCGGAATCGACAGTTTCAATACTTAGAAAGTGAGACTTGTGATCAAGAGGGAATAGGATTTGACACAGACCAGAGTCCAAGATACAAAGTTTATAGTCTGGGAAAACCCGAGACTTTGTACTTATCAGGTTGGTGAAGTAAATAAGGTATGGTGATGACACAACATGACAACGGCGATGGTATGTAACACAAATGAAGGAAAATTACTAAGTATGACAGACTGGGACAAACCTGTGGTCACTCAGGGCGGAAACTGATACAAAGGAAAGAAACCCAAACTTACTGATCTGGATCTGGGACACTCAGGTTGAACAGACGGGATGGGTTGAATGAATGACACTCGGATTGACCTTCAACTTGCTTGGAAACAGGACCTGCACTATAGGGGTGACAGACAGATTGGGAAAAGGGGCTTTTGCGCGGTAGGGGACACTGGTCTCCTACAACATGCATATCTTTCTCATCTCCCTGGCTCAGCCATTTTTATAACCTCCTTCTCTGTGACAGGTGTGAGCCAGAAGTGAAAGCCATCAAGCATGGTCAGTTTGATTATTTGTTTGACTGTGGAATCAAACTCTAAATAAGAAGGTTTCTGAAAGCACCCCTGTCCAGCATCTGTCACTGCTCAAACAAATATTGATGTAAGCAGCACTATAGTAGATTTCAGCCCTCCTTGGGCAAATCCCAACTTTAGCTTACCAAGCCATTAATTTGACCCATGGTATGCAATCCAAATTCCAACCTCATGCCCTAGCCATTTTTCTATACAGTGATTACATGGAGCACACTGCTGCTATACTTGTAAAACTTAAACTCTACCTATTGGAAAATAACCTGCTTACTGATTTTATGAGGAATCAATAAGGGTCAAATTTTTGAACCAGTCCATATGAATCTTGGGTATACATAATACATAGTGGATTTTACATGGTTACATATCTATACCCTGTTTTCTAGAGACTTGACAATATTTATTTCATGCAGGGCTGGCAATATGATCCCATCATACCCCCACTCTTCACTGCTTGACTGCATCTGTTGAACTCTTTGGAAGAGCTCCAAAAGCTGCTGTATTCACATCATCATTGTCTTCATAACTATTCCCCAAGTGCTCTGCTTTGAATTTGAAAGCAAACATCTTGTTGGGTTTGTATATCTGAATGAAATTGTGAATTACATACAGTACCACTGATGTTTGAGCCTGCACTCTCTTGTTCTACTCAGACATGAGAAGAAAGATTCACCAGTGTCATCCAGCAATATCAAATATTCTTTCAAACATGTTTCAAAGGCCTACATGGTAAAAATTGAATAACTCCTTTTCATTCGGAACCCAACTCAACTATCTGAGTTACTGGAAGTACTGAAGAGTAACCATGAGGGAGCTCTTCTCATCTATAATATCAAACCATTTGTCTTGCCTCTATATATGTCTCTATTATAAAAGAATAGGCATGAGTTATGAAACATGAATTGATATTTGAAATTATTAGCAGAATATAAATATCACCCAATGACATAAGTATCTCATATCTATGATGAGTGAATGTCATAGTGTAAATTTACCAATGATCATGTGATCATGATCTACAATCTGGGTTATGTAATGAAGAGCAGAAACTGAATAGCTATGTGGATGGGCAATGTCCTGTCAGATTTGAACTCTTCCCATGCATGTGCCATAGAGAAGAGAGATATTCATCACATTTCCACATTCAGAGTCCATGAAGACTAAGAAACATGTAGGAAGAAATATTCCTCTTGTTGTAATGTAGATAACAATTTTCATGAATATGGGACATGTGTAGCTGTGTGTTCAGAAAGGTTACCCATTTGTTGCAATTCTTCATTTTCACGACCAAAATTATATGTAGAACATTGAAACACATAGATCCCAATAAAACAATCCAAACTCAGACTGTCCTGATTGTTGTAGAATGGGGGAATACTTAGCACACTTACTGCCTGCTAACTAAGCCATTAAATGTGCCATATTGATGCATCTTGATATATATCCAGAAACATTGCTTTTCAATGTGGAGTCATCAAACTAAGACATGCTGCTTGAAGTCATTGAAAAGGCATTCAAAAAGGCAGAAGGTCCTCCTAGCTCATGTTAATGCCTTTTGGAGTGTGAGAATACCACACCCGCCCCTAACTCAGAATCCTCTGCAAGAAATATGGTCAGAAAGCTTTGAAAGGACCTAAAATATTTAAAAAGAAAGAGCAAATACTTATGAGAGGTGCTAACCCCCATGGCCCAGCAGTGACCAGCAAGTTATTGTGAGTACAACATAAAGAATCAACCAATGAAGATAATTGATTTGCACAGTCACTATGATGTCACTTGGTATTTCTAATATCCTCACATCTCTAATATATCTGGTTTTTTAATAAGCATTTTATTTCCACTATACATAGCTTACAATACTTGTTTCTCATTTGATAGGCTTAAATGGTGTTGATATTATAACTGCCAATTGGACCTGTTCCCACTCACTGTACTCTGTTTAGTAAGTATCACACTTTGCTTGAAGGCATTGCCTGTCTCTGATATCAAATTTCAACAGGCTCTACAGCTAGATACTTATGTATATGATCTTTTTCTACTTCAAACAAATCCACTCTCATTGTTGGGCACTGAATAATGTTGGAAACTCCACATACACTAGTTTCTAACAAAAATGAAGGTCGATTTTCCTCTGTGCATCAAGTTTAAATTTACTGGAAGCCATATAAAACAAACAAGACAGATTGAGATGCACAGAAAATTAGTGGTGCATAAGGTCAGGTATGCCATTGGAATCTGATTCAGACTTGGCTGACCCCCCTTTGATGAAATCTTACACAGATTTGAGCCTGGACAGTGTGCTGCTCATGAGGCAGCGTCAATGCTGCTCTATTAACTTGTGTGGTTATCACTCACTTCTTCGCAGCAAAGTAGTTGTGGGGGAGTGTAAATCGAACACCACGCCACCCCATACACAGTCACAGTGCTCTGTTGGCACCCCGCCA
Organism: Pulveroboletus cf. aberrans; assembly: GCA_038094155.1. Lineage (NCBI taxonomy): Eukaryota > Fungi > Basidiomycota > Agaricomycetes > Boletales > Boletaceae > Pulveroboletus > Pulveroboletus cf. aberrans. The sequence goes on along the minus strand of JBBPTO010001082.1, from coordinate 13,443 downwards.
CAATCTGCATGCATTTTAGTTGACTGAAATATTCCAATTTATAAAGGATGGGCAAATATTACTCTGGGGTGTGGCATTTCGGTCTCATGTGCCCACGATTGAGGGGGACAACACATTGGGGTTCTGTCGCTGTCGCAATAATCATACAGCGGTTTTACCCGCGGTACAACCTTATGAAATGGTACGCATTTTAGCACCTGCCGGATCGGGGGCATCAATGTCGCACTATTTCACTTGCTCGGTAATCACCCACCTCGTTCTCAAACTTGCAGCATTGGCTGTAGGGATAATCGATGGTGTGGCAAAGGGATGTCCTCGATGCTTTGCAATCATTTATAGGCTGGATGCGCTGTCTTTGTATGGAATATCCTAAGTTATGAGAGATGCTCACTATTGGTAATCGACCCGACTCCCAGTACGTTGGACTGGGATGGCGACGCAGACAACAATAGGTACGTCCGAAGGATCTGCAATTCTTCGGCGTACGATGTTCAAGTTGGCTGGCGAAAACAAGTGCAACAATTGCAGTGATGGCGAGAAGAAGAGAAAAACGGGGGGACATGTTATGCACGTTTTGTCGAATCCGTGAATCAAGGAGAGAATAAAATCCAGCCAGCAAGCCCAATCGCCTGCCCTATATAAAATCATTCGTGCCTCCCGCTTAACCTTCAACACAGATGCGGAAGGCTACAAGTGATGATAGTGGAACTGCGTTGTCCACTCACCTATCACCTGTAACGACGCATGTCTGATGGATGTTTCATCAGAGTGCCAGATGTAGAAAACTTGAAGTTGGCAACAATTCTCTAGTTGGAGATGAGCGGTTGAACTATGGATATTAGGGCACTTGCTGTAATCAGTATATTGGAAAGTGTCTAAATTCGCATCTAATTCGGACTCATTAAACTTATGGTGGCATTTGTGCGTATCTATAAGACACCATAAGCTTACTAAGCCCGAATTAGATGCGAATTAGATGAAATTAGACACTTCCCAATTACACATTCCAAATTACTGATGAGCCTGTTGGATGCACATCCTTATCTGTCAAAGCAATGGAGCCAAACTGGAAGCCTGTCCATTGGAGCATAATACACTGGATGGTTTACACAGAACAGGATCGAGAATAATATTGAGTAGAGGAAAGGAAAGGGGGAAAAACAGATGGGGGTACAGGCTGAGAGAAAGCATTACACATAAATAACTGTAGCTATGACATTGTGCTGTGGATGTCTGTGCAAATGTTGGAGAAACATGCAAGCAGAATGAAATATTGATAATGTCATGCTTACCTCTGCCCACCCTCTGAAGAAGAAACTATATTTCAAAAATTGAGAGTTTCACAGTCCTCCAATTCCTTCCTTGGAAACCATTCATTGTCTTCTGGCCCAAACCCAAACCACCTAATCAAATACTGTTGCCTATGGCCCAAGTGTTGTTTATCCAATATGCAATTGATGTGGTGCTTCAGCTTGCTGTCCTTGGTGAGGACAGGGTCAGGGCATGTGAAGAAGCAGTACAGAAAGATGCCATTATCATTACATGTGAACACCCACAACTGGCTCATGTGAAAGGTGGGTGAGATGTGGAAAGAAGCCAGCAACTTCAAGATGTAGGAGAAAGAGGAGTGATTGACAGTCAGCACATGATAAGGGCCATCAAAATGTGGTATAAAATTACCAATATAGCCTGCACCACCTGCAAGGTTGTCCTGTTTACAAATTTTGATAGAAAGCAGCACAAGGTCACTGACACAGAAACAGGGATCAGGCAAGTGGTGATAACTTGCCATGGCAGCTTGGTCAACCTTGGTACTTTGGAAGTTGTCTTGTGCCTTTATCACATTGAGTTCCAGCTGAGAGATGAATGCTTACACTTCAATGTCCTTCAAATTCTCATCCACAGGTTCCAGGATTGCAGAGATCAAGCAAAGAGAGCAATCAATGTGAATCTGAAATGGGAAAAACCTAATGCTATAATTTACCACATTCATCATAGAGAACCTTACCTAAGGCAGGGATGCAACCCAACTTTTTGGTCATGGCCTACCAGAAAGGGAAGGCACTGGTTAACAGTCTTGTTTGTTTCTCACTAGTGCCATGAGTTTGCAGATGATATGAACTAGAATTTTTCAAATAAATGCCAGTTAGTTAGTGTAGAGCTGTTCAAAAATGGAATATGAAGAGCTTATTTCAGTCCAAGATAATCTTGCTGTCAGAATGTGTGTGCTATGGAGGGGCAAGAAGGCCCAGACTACAGACATATATAAGTGACAAAAGTAGCAAATGTAACTAGAAACTCACCTCAGTTGACACACAGATGGTAGGACAACTGAGGGAGTAAGACAAGAAGAATGGACTAAAATAGTGATGGAGATTGAGCGTATGAACTCCGATGTAACTTCGATATGATGTCCGAAATAGGAAATATAAGGTCCGAAAGAAGGAGAGGACCTTCCTGAGTGAAAACACCAACTCTGAGATGCTCTGGAGTGGAGATGGCAGTATTGGTGTGTGTTGACCTTGGAGTTGTGATGATGAGCCTCAGAGGAGGCCGGAGGTCAGAGAAGGTACATTTTGACACTTGCATGGCAAAGCATTTTTGAATTATCAATGATTAAAGAATAGTTGTACAATGTTGTGCACAGAAGCAGCGTTACAACAAGGCATGAAGTATAATTCAACACTCAAATTGTTGGTCATTGTGAGGAGGATGTTTAATCACCATGGCTGTCCAGGACAGGAGGAGGGTGCAGTGGATCAATGGGAGCAGTGATGGGGTACTTGTTATGCAAACAACCAGAGACAACTAGGAATGTAGTAGTTGAGTAAGTTGCAATGCATGTTTGGCCAATAAAAGGAGGAATGGGGTATGGCATAGAACTTGTCAGCATCACAGTGCCCACAAGCATCATGTGCAAGGTGGAATAAATATGCACACAGAGAGGTGACATTTGGAACCACAAGACAGTTACCGGAAAAAAAATCAGACAATTGTGTTCAACAAGCACAGAAACAGAGCCAAGGGTGGAGAAAAGCTTCCAACAATAAGAATTATCCATGTATTCACAAAGAAAATTCAAGGTCAGTTTGTGATCATGTTTGATAGAGAAAATACCTAAGGTAATGTCCTAGATATCAAGGAATGGATCTGTGAGAATGACCATGACAAAATGCAGACAGTTGGTCCAACATGAAAGAGCATCCATGTCAACCTTGTCCTTATCTGGAAGGTAATGTATCTTGAGATCAAACCTGAATGTATATTCAGCACAAAAAGCTTGGTAATGTGAGAGGTCTTGCTGTGACAAGAAATTCTGCAGTGTGCTATGGTCTGCATAAACAATGACATGCATGCTGAGCTCAGTGCACCATTTATTAAGCACACAAATGATTATGAGGAGTTCCTTCTCATAAACAGAATAATTGACAGTAGCATGGCAGAGCAGCTCAGAATCAAAAGCCATATTCTGTACCAATTTCCAATCTAGGCTCCAAGATAGGATAAAACCTGTATAGAAATCAGATTGTCATCCATATCACCATGATCAATAGTTGCCAGGCACACAGGACTGGTGACAAGGTACTTAATGGCATCAAAAGAAGTCTGGTGTAAATTATACCAGGAAGAGAAGCACAGCTTAGCATTCTTTGTCATTATGTGGTTGAGCATTTTAGTATGGCTAGCAAGGTCAGGCAAGTGATTGCCCATGTAACTCACCAGCCTGAGGCATTGATAGCCTTGCTTGTGGTTCAAGGATGAAGCAAATTGAGAATCTTGGCAACCTTCTTAGAATTGACCTTGATACCACAAAATGGGACAAGGTGACCCAGGAAGTCCACTTCAGGACAGAACAGTGATGTTTTCTTGATTGAGCAGAAAGAAGTTGCAGCCCAGAGAGCATTCAAAACAGCACATATATCCTTTTTGTGTTCCTCCATAGTCTGAAATCAAATAATGATGTCATCAGTTAAACATGATAAATCTTCCTGATGAGATTTTGCAACAGAGCACATGCTGCTAGTGAACAGCAGGAGCATTGTTGTTCTGTCTCAATGGTTTAACACCAAAGAGGGGACTGCCTCAGAGATTGATCATCTTGAGGTGAACAAGAGGTTTTCTCAGAACAGCATAGCCTCAAGAGCGCTATGAAGTCTCTTTGAGCAAAGGAGTTCCTGAGAGGGGACTTAGAACAGAGACTAGGAGTGGAGCAAAGACCCAGTGTATTGAGGTACAGGAAGGGGAGGTCTAGCTTAGGGATACAAGTACAAGAGGACGAGTTTATATAGACTAGGAAGGAGTCACTGATGAAGCAAATGGAATCACATGGAATGTGATGGAAATAGGACTATGAGTCAGGGTATCATAGTCAGTGATGAAAAGAAAAGAATGTCCGAGTTGGGACTGTCACCCATGTGTATGTAATTGATAATAGAAAAAGGGGCTGATCATAACAGTTCTAGTGTTAATAAAAGTGTCAGAGATTGGAATAGAGTCTAGAAAATCCGGAAAAATGCTAGTAAACCTGTATGAAGCATGGAAAGCAGTGGGGTAAAACTTGTCATGTCATTTGAGGTCAGCAATGTGGACTTGGTACAAGTCTTTCGACTCATCAAGGGACTTGGAGATGGTGCAGGTCTGTTGATAAGGGGGTTGACCACCTTCAGCCAAGGCGATCCTAGGATGACATTCTGTTGTTCACAATCCATGATGTTGAATAGGACCCTTTTGGCGATCCCTTTGATGTTGACAAAGAGCATGGTAGAGAACAACACTTTGCCTTTCTTATTGGATGACATGGCAAGGTTGCAGACCTGGAATGGTTTCTCAAGTCAGGATGTGGGGAGTTTGTTCTTCCTAACAAATCCCCAGTCAATGCAGTTGATGTCTGCGCTGCTATCGATCAAGGTGCAAGACTCAATGGTTTTGAGAGTGTGTGATGGTATGATGAGTTCAACAGGGATCTGCATAGATTTCATCATGGTGAAGCTTGAACAAAAGTACAAAAATGATCACAATGAAAGTCTTACATATGTAGTGCCATCAGGTACTGTTATTCCACTCAGTCCAGCCATGGTAATTGACTGGGCTTGTGCTCTGGTATATACATATACTCAATGTTGAAAGAAGTAACACTGACTAGCAAACAGGAGAAAGAACAAGCAACATTGATGATGCTGCCAAATCTTCTATCATTCAATGTTGCCAACAAGGCACTATTTTTACATCCAGCATGCAAGGCCCAAGTCCAGGCTACTCCACTGCCACCATCAAATTCTGGACTGGACATCAACTCACTCACCTCAGTTCTTCTCCCTCAAACACACACCAACTATGGTTTGATCTCACCCTCTGGCATAAATAATTCATCTTCCTCAGCCACAACAATACTTTCCACTCTGACAACACCTGTTCATCAATCAAAAAGATCCACCTTGCCTCCAGTCCCCTTCCCATTCCAGCTCTCACACTTTCTCAAATATGCTGAAATAAAGCTTCATGTCAATAATGTAACCATGTATAAATAGAGACTTGCTGAGCATCACATTGGTCCAGATATTTGGAATGTGATCAATAACAAAATGTTTTTGGCAATTGGAATCCCAACTGGTAACATTTTCTATCTGAAGCAAGGTTTCACTACATGGTGGAATGATCCCAATGCAAAACAAAAGTAGAGCAACACAAACCAGAGCTCAATGAGTGAACTAAAGTCCCCAACCTATTCACCTAAAAAAAGTCGCTTATGAGAAGATATTTCATGACAGTGGTGGTTGTCACTTTATCGGACCTCCAATGATCCCTGGTAATGGTGATGACGACTCAGGAAATGACTATAATCTTTGGTATGAGTCCACAGACCATGGGGCTTGGATTCTCATTCCAAGAGGGTATATCATTTGTGAGAAGGAGAAGGAGGAGGACCCTTTTGGCAACATGTTCATCTATTAGGATAATTATCATATGAGTGCAATACAGTTCATTCATATTTGCTGCTACACTGATTCTATCAGCACTATACAATGTACCCTGATGCTCTGAAATAACTCCGTGCCTTATCTGGCATGAGGTTCTGACAAGCATGGGCAATTGTCATCATTGAGAAGTTGTGAGGGTAATGCTGGAAGTGGGCCGTGATGGCAGAGAAGGCTTGTTCAATTGGATTGTAATCAGGAAAGTAGAGGGAGAAGAAGAGGAGCATGTAAACTAATAGCAATCAGTACATGAAAACAAAGAATTCAGTGGGTCACATACAGTGCATGTCTTCAATGAGCGCACAGACAGCATCACTATGATGGATGTGACAGTTGTTCATGATAATAACACTTTGGGGACCAGGATATGAATTGGTGAAGGGTATCTGTCCCAAGAATGAGTCCATAGAACATGTATGAAATAGTGAAAACATACAACATGTTTCCTCAAAAAACTTACAAAGCGCTGACTATCAACCAGCCCCTCGATGATGTTGAATGCCATTACATGTATGCCATCAAGGGTGAAGGCAGGAACAATGGAAAACCTTGCTCCATGAATGAAACACCTCTTGACACAGCAATGAACCCCTTGCACTGATTGCCCATAATGACAGGCAGATGGTCATTTATCCTTGACAGCTTCATCAATGAAGATGAGCATATTCAGACCTGGTGCATAAGTGTCAATGGAATTCATGTATATTGTATATGCATCTTGATTTTGCTCTGTGGCAGAGCAGGATGCAACCCTGCAAGTAACACCAAGGTGTTGCAGTGTTTGAAGAAGGGTAGAAAGGGTAATGAATTTATGACACTGAAGAGAGGTTGACCGACCTAGACTGCTATAGATCTACGGATAGGAAACTAGCAGGTCAGTAACACAAAGAAAGAAAGTGAAGGAATGATAGGTTCATCCCAGGGGAATTGCAGATAGAGAATCAAGGGAATGCAACTGCAGGGCTTACAGTACTTCTTGGTAGTTGATATAGAAGAGCTCCTAATGCTTCAGACATGGCTGATGAGCACAGGACTTGATCCTTCTAGGATCAAGAGAGAAAGAGAAGAGAAGAGATCCAGATACAACTGGATTGATGAGGACTGAAGACTCAAACTTGAACTGAGTAATATATGATTGATTGAATCATGTCCAGCACTGTGTGCAAAACACAGCTTTTATAGTCTGGGCATACCCAAGACTCTAAATAAACATAAAGAAGGGAAAAGAAGAGACCATCTGACATGAATCTGGTAACCAGATCACAGTACAGAGCATCTGGTACATAGTGTCCAGTACACTATAAGTATAGGAGAAGACTATCCAGTAGACAAACCAGATTCAAAAGGAACAGATACAAGGAACTGGATATGTACAACTAGGGCAGACCAGAACCAGATTGGACATGGATAGACATGGATGCTTGATGACTTGAAAATGACCTAGTAAAAGTCAAATAGATGTAGAAATGACCAGATACAGACCTAAGGAGTGACAGCTCCTTACAATGCTTGGCCCAAAGTGGTTTCTGTAGCTCATCAAGATAAATGATACTATGATGCTGGATGATGGTAGTGATGAAAGTGGTGTTCAGCAAGCTAAGGAGTCAGAGAAGCCCAGTAACAAAAGAGTACTTGCAAGGGTTAGTTATGGTGCTAAATTTCAAGTAAAAGGGGAGAATCTTTGACATTTAAAGTGTGACAGATGTCCTTGATGCTATGGTTTTCATGGTATAAGAGGGGGATTTGTGCCTTGACATTGGCAGACATGATGCAGTAAGATGGGCACATGGGTGCTGGTGACATCATTTGCTTGGCGGTGTTCACTCAGATGCACTTGGGATCCTTGCCTGGCTGTCTTTGAGGTGCAGCCTTTTTCGATTGACTTTCCACAGACTTATGAAAACAGCTGTAATGTATATATGTTTTGGAAGCCCTTGATTAGGACTTTCTAATGATAAAAGGTCTAAAATCAATGGTTCTCCATTGATTGATTAAACAATCTAAATGTGGCAAACATTCGGACAGTTTTGTTGCTCAGTGTATCTGCCAGGATTTCCTGGGGACTTGATAAAGGCACTTGCACTTGAGTCAGCACTGTCACAGCAAGTAGAGCAAACTAGTGTTTGCTTGATGACAGAGTCTATGAAAACATCTGCATATCTGTAAATACCAACATTGCTTTCCAACCTATGATGTCCACTACATTGTAGGTGGCACAGAAACAGATGCAAACAACATTGTAAACTCAAGGACTCATGATGCTTGGATCACTCATCAAAATCTCTATCAAGCTTCAGGAATCCCAGCTCAGCTTAGTCTCTTGACAATGTCATGATCAGAACTGGCAATGTTGAACACTCACAAAGGACATGAACTGTGTCTGTACTCTCTTAGACAAGGTTGAACTCAAGCTGAATCTGCTAGACCCATGCATTGGTTCAGCTACCAAAATACCTCAATCTCCTTATTTCAAACCTGACACAATCTACCACTATAGCAAATTTTACACAAGTTTATGTACACAATGCTGTCCTTGTGGAGATAAGCCTTAGAAAGGCACAAGGAACACTGGTTCCCTCAAAAGGACATGCCAGGGCTGTTGCAGAAGTATCAAATGCAACTGAAAATAGAACAAATCCTTTCAAGAAAGGGCCACCTTAGCAAAATAAGTGGCAATCTCAAATCATGGGATAAAGCTCCAGTGAGCACACCCAAGGTATAAACGGACCACAATTCTAGAAAAAGAAAGGATCCAAACCTAGTGCTCTTCAACATGAGGAGAAAAAGCATAAAAGACACATTGATTATCAAAACTGAATGAGAAAGGCTGGAAAAGAATAGAGATCTGGCACAAAAATGGTAAAAGGTTTCATAGGAATGGTAGATGAAGTGGAATTTAAAGATGCTGAACAGTTCTTTAATGCTGTAGAGGATGGTGAAGAAGCTGACATTAGAAACTGTCCACTCAGCACCACTCTCCATGACAAACAAGACAAAGACACCAGAATGTACATGGCTAGTGCATCATTTCAAGCATGGAATGCTTCATACCCTGCATTACCAACATCAATTCAGCCAGTGGTATTACACACTTCATCAATCAACTTGCTTCCAGAAGAGCCTATGCTCATCAGTAGGCCCTTTTTTATTCTGAAGTGTACTCTCTCATTCTGACCTGCTCTATTGTGAAGACCTCGTGTTAGAAGGCAGAGACCCTTCTAATCAAACAGCAGAAGAAGAAGAAGAACCTCTAGCATGCATCAGAAGAAAAGATAAATAAAGAAATAAAGAAAGCAGGTTCTATTTTGAGGAGGATTAACAGAACAAACAGAAAACATAATGTGGAAAGATCAACCTCACTGGTATGCAGATCATTATAAAATCTACAGTTCTTTTCACTATGGTTGTTACTTTCAAACTGGAATACCTCTGGCTATTAACCAAGGAAAAATGAAGTACAGGCCCACAGATATTGGTGAAGAATGCAAGGCAGGAGATACAGAATAAAGGGCTTAGTCAGCAGGATCAACAAAGAGCAGAGCAGAGCAAGAGTAGTTAGCAGTTGTTGTCAGTCATTAGGTTGGATTCAAAATACAGAACAAATACATGGCCTCTCCATCATGGTGATGAGAGTGAATTCATAAAAATGCACAATTCACTCACACCAAGCACACCAACAGGACAAAACTATATCTGAGCCACCTAGCAAGTGACCTGTGGATTTACACACTGCCCCTGGAGCACATGTCCAGTTGAATTACCATAGAGGCAAGTACACTGCACCACCCTACTTACACCATTCACCAACAAAATGGCCTTTCAGAACAAGAGAAAACCCTTAGAGGTAACAAAGCAGAGGCTGCTACCTCCTGAAAGCACCAGTCCCATGGTTTTCAACAAACACCTCAGCCTTATTTCCCATCAACATCCAAGACCTCAATTACAGCTGCTCACTGATATTGAAATGATGAGCAAGCCCTCACATTATCAGACATATCATCTAACAGGCCTATTCCACCATTTCCAACCAGATCACACAACAGCACATTACTCCCTGACATCAAACAAGAGCCCCATCTGACAGTGCACCAATATATCACACCACCCACTTTGACAGTACCCCCACAATGTACATCACTTGTGTCCCCACCAACACAATCACAGCATCAATCACCAACCATGGATTCCAGCAAGACAATGATAATAAAAACCCTCAGGGGTTCTCGAAAGGCTTTATTTGGGTCTTGTGAGCAGCTAACATCATGACAGACAAGAGGAAAATAGACATGCTGGCAAACTACCTCATTAAAGCATTGAAGCTGAGGAATAATAAAATTCCATCACATGGGCAGAACTAACCAAATTTCAGTGAAACAGTTAGCCAACAGGACTCTCTGGCACAACAGATCCACACTGGCACAGGGTTAGTCATGATTGTGAATAGAATATACCTGAAATATGTAGAATAATGTTACTTGCAAGTTCTAGTAAATTATTTGTACTCTGATTATCAGCTGCATTGTGCTTATGACAAGATCACCATCTTAACAGCAGTATCACTAGCATGTATATGTGCTCATCATTTCCACATATACTTTGAAGACCCTCCACAAATGACAGTGCACCTTCCATTTTGAGTTGATACTCAGGGTTGCAGTGAGTTTCAGTTCTGCTGTAGTGAAATTCAAGTTCATATTCAAGTGTGTTGATGATGTTCAACCTTCAGACTAGTGGTCCATCATACTCTAGCAGCTATCATGATCCTCACCAATTGTTTACTTTGAGCTACTGGTGGCTAAAAATGTCTCCTTGTCTGCAAATGAATGGACATCGAACTCTTCATTAATCTTCAAGTTGTTGTTGCATGACTTATCCAGTGATACTCTAGCATACATGGTCAGAACACTAAGTCATTTCAGCACAGGACCAAAGAAGTGTTACTGGGAAGTGGTAAAGCATGTGCTCCAGCACATTCAATGAACTCTGGACATGGAACTCCATTATGATGGAAATGAAATGTCCATGGACTTAAACTTAGACATCCAAAGTTACTCCAATGCAGGTTGATCACAGAACCCTGACAACTCTTGATTGGTCTCCAGTTTCTTATTCCTCAGTAACTGTGGAGCCATATGTTGATCAAGCAAACAACAGAGCATGGTCACATTATCTACTACAGTGTCAGAGTACATAGGACTCAGCAACACTGCACAACACCTTGCCTGGCTCCAAATCTTCTTTGAATAAATGAGACATTTGCAATGAAGACCAATGGTTCTCGACTGTAACGACCAAGCTGCTATCATTATCCACAATTCCATGCCCAAACCAAACACATTCAGTGAAAATACCACTTCATTCAGGACAAATTGGGTGGAAAAGGAGAAGTGGTGGTTTGATACATTTTCATCACAGACATGATAGCTGACATTCTCACAGAATCACTCATGTGAGAAAAACACTGGAGATTTATTCAAGTCATGGGTTTTCACATGCAGTGAGTGGAAGTGTCAAAGTATAACTCTGAAGCAACTCCAGTACAACTCCACAGGAGTGTTAAGACCAGAACATCCTCTACTCAAACTCTGGTCAGAGATCAGAGGTCGAGGGGAAAGGAGACCTGAGATGGTCAGACATCTGGAGGGTCATGTCCAGAGAGGTAAAGACTTGACACAGGACTTATGTGTCGTGTCTTTGCACTGTCACAGCCTTTGTTGGTCGAAGATGCATCAGATGAACTTGGAGATGAACAGAGGACTGTCTAGGTTGATATTTAGCCTAAGGTATCTATGTACTGATACAGGCTTTTATATGTACAGAGGGGACTGTGAATTAGTAATGGAGGGGCAGATGACTAAAGTAATGGAGGTTGGATACATATGTGCCAGAGCTGTGCTCTGGGTCAGAAATGAGCTGGAGCAGTGCTACACAGCATTGGAGGGAACAGAAAGGTGAGACTAAACTAAATATAGAACAAGAGACATACATAAGAGAATCTAAGAGGAGTCTGGAGTTATAGAGTTGCATAGTTGGTGAGGGATCACCAGAGGGATCAGTGGAGTTGATTTCTGGAGGTCAGAGTTGACTTGGTTGGATTCTGGGATATGACAAGGAGCTCTGGTTTGTTTTCTGCATTCTTCACTCCTTTACCCTTCAGAGTTATACCTTACCCATTTTGATGTCTCTCATTGACATGTTATATTTTCCCTAAGTGCCTCATATGATTTTCTGCAAGTCATATGACTCATTTTTCTTTCATGCACTATTTCTTTCTCATCCTGAACCATTCCTAATGCATATTGCTTATTATCACTTAAATACAGGCCAGAGTTGCTGGAGTTGGTACATGCACATACATATCATTTCACTATTTAATCTCATTTTTGTCTTCAACTCACCTCTGTTGTGATTGCTTCCTTGGGCATCTGGCTGAGGTGATATATTTTACTTGCTTTGCTTATGGTTGTACTGATAGCATATAGCACTTGATATTACTGTCCTTACCATAGGTGAATTGCAGTTGTGATTGCTCTCTTGGGTGTCTGGTTGAGTACTGGGTATTACTGCCCTTATCATAGAGTTTGACACTTCCCCCTTCCCCCCACTTTCACATCACCCTCTCACCCTTTCTCCCACTTCACCCTTATCTCACTCTCTCATCACCCCCTTTCTTTCCTTTCCCACTCTCCCATCACCTTCTTTTCTTCTCCTCTACTCCCCAATTACTCCTTTTCCTCCTCTCCACTTCTCCATCATCCCCTTCTTTCTTTCTGTTTCCTTCATCATCTTTTCCTCTCTTCCACTTTCTCATCACTTCCTCTTCCTCCCTCCACTCTCCCATTACCACTCTCTTCCACCCTTATCCAACATGCCCCACTATGATCACTACTTTCTCTGGTATACATCATTATTTCCACTCCCATGCAGCATTCACTAGTATTTTGCCAGTCTGTCCAGGTCTGGATCATGCTGTAAACCCTGGAGCCTTAACACATGAAAGTGCCATTTTTTCTGATGTATGTCAACTTCTAGAGATCTGCATGGATACGGATACATATGGGTATGGATATGGATTGTGAATTGCCTATCCATCAAACCATGTCCCTTATCCATGGATATCCATGGATACCTACACATGCCTGTGGGTTATCTCTAGAGATCTGCATGGATACTTGATATCCATGGTGGGTCATGGATATGGATATGTATGGGTATGGACACAGGTTGTGAATTGCCTATCCATCAACCTGTGACCCTTACCTGTGGGTTATCTCTAATTTTAACATGATTATATATGACCTGAATATCTCCATGAGATGAATCTTCACCACTCAAACTTTAATTCCTGAGTTGAACTCAATTTTAATGCTGCATCACCCAGAGAATTCAATCTGATCTATACAAACACTGGGTCTGACGAAAACAATGGGAATTATCTACTACAAATAGTAAGTAATGTGGAGAGCAG
>JBBPTO010001081.1:0-18781 GCA_038094155.1 Pulveroboletus cf. aberrans | reverse complement strand
GCATGCTTGTGGCAAGAGGAGATGGTACTACCTGTCAAATATTATATTACACAGACATGCCTGGTGGTTGCCCCTACAGGTATATAAGGTTTTTTAGGGCACAAAGTTTCAGCTCGTCTTGAGAATGTATCATGTATACGAAAACGCCTGTTTTCTGACACAAAAGTTGGGTGATTGGTCTCGTCCACTGTGATCCACATATTTATTTGCTCATATCCAGTACCTGGTAGACAAGACTCAATAATTCCATCAATAGTAGCACTAGGTAGTAGTGGGGAATATTGTGTTTTATCACACTGGCGCAAATGCCGGTGGATGACTGTATATCGTTATTGATTGAAAATAGGGACGGCGAGGGTGCGGCGATGGCACTAATCGCGGTGATCACGACGCAGTGACAAAGACGACGGCAACCACAACGCGACGACGAACGTCGAAGACAACACCGGCACGGCGATCCGCGACCGTCGGTATCACCCACCCCCGACCTGCGCTAGATGCTGATACGAAGACGACAACGCGATCGTCGCATAAGCACGACCGTCGTCGACGCGGTGAAATGACATTGATTGGCAACACACCCAAATGTCACAACGAGAATGAGTCGCAACGGTGTAACCCCCAGGACATTGTCGATAGTACGATGACGACCCCACAAGCACCCGTGGTGAATCCGCGACGGTTAGATACCCACAGGTTTCCCCGTGCCAGTGCCTGAAGTCCGTCCCTTGTTGGAAGGACAATGCCAAGTTTGGGGCAGACTGGAACAATAAGACGACTCGCACGAGAGATGCAACGCGTACGAGTCGAGGCGATTGATTGAGGGTGAAAACATAGGAAAGAAACAATGGCGGTCTACGTGTATGTAGCCTCGTATATTGTATATGCGTAGGGTGCAGTGGGGCGTCGCTGAGGAAGTGTGCGGATCACTGGTTGGAATGAATGTGTCGTCAGTGCATGCCTACACTAACTTTGTTCTCATGCAACGGATTTTATCCAATCATTTCTCCGGCACCTCTCAACTCACGATCTCTATTTCGCGCTGCGTCCACAGTTGTGGCTGTGGAATGCCATTTGTCTCGTGATTCCGGTTTGTCCTTTTTTCCCATCCATCCGTCCTTCCTTGCAGGAGCACGTCGGACTAGAATACGACACCAGTTGACGTGGTACGAGACTGGAGGCAACGGCATCGCGTTTAGCTAACAGTGGAGCCCAAATAGGGTAAAAGTGATATGAGACGTAAAGCTAGTAAGCGGACCATCTCATCTCCGCGAGTGCTTGATGACTTCAAGTTGTTGACGTAGCGTCTTCGGACCAGGGCGGAGTGCCTCGGAGGAGCACGGAGTTAGGAATTGACAAAATAACAAAAATAGCATAAAGTCAAGTCCAATTTCAAGTTGGCGAGCTCTGGCTTTCCATACACGTTTGACTTCATGCTACCCACGTCGACATCGAATTCCCGCTGCAGCGCACACATAGCAGCCGACCTTTCAAAACCTTCACCCAAACTGATCCCCAGCACGTTAAAAATTTGAAGGGGACTGGTATCCTCGGAAAGTTCATCCGTAGATGCTTTCAGACATCGCCCTACAACATAATCATACACGAGTTGTGGATTTAAACCCCCCAACCCCCCACCGACGTTGAGTTCGATAGGTCCTCCCGTCCCCCCAAGCTCACGCAAACATTAGATGCTCAATCAGTGCATGACGCATGTTGTGTTGTCGGGCGCCGTAATTGGGCATACTGCCGCATACAGAAGGCACTTTCAGCCTGGCTCCCAAGAAAAAGAGTATCAAGATGCCTTGATCACGAATGCCCGGTCCTGTCGTCGAGATCAACTATCCCCCCTACCGAATATCCACTTCGAGGCATGTCGAATCCACGGCAACCCTTATAGAATCCAGCTGCGACGGCATGGCAACAACCAATCCAGTCCATGCCTATTTCAATGTCCACCTTCTCCTCAACACCAAGAACGCAAGTTGCGTGCTCGAGGCAGACCTTGATCGTAAAGGTGTGTCCGTCGTAATTTGCCGCCAGCAGCCCACGCCGCACATTTCCAATCGCAAAGCGACCAACTGGGGTTAATCCGAGCCGCAACAGACCAACCATCAAAGATGGCCACGATCACATCATCTCCTTCCAGGGTCGACGACGACGACATGGCCAGAAGTCTCGACAGGCGCAAGTGTAACCTCAGGCCTGCACAGTTATGCTGTCAAAAACGGATAGGATCACGCAACAGTGTGGCGGTACTGTTTTCTGAAATCACCGAAAGCTGCAAAATCGCCAACCCCCAAGACCCGCTTACTAATCGCAGCCGGAACAACAATAGCATTCAGAATAGCGTTCCCAACCTGTATGCGTTGTCCTGCTTTCCGACATGTATTAGCATGACCTATTGGTTCTTGTGTTTGTTTCTCGTGACTATGTGCAACAAATCAGTGATGGCATCTTGTCCTGGCGTTTCCACGCTAATGTTGATTAACAGTCTTGTGGTGTTCTGGCTCACGCACCTTAAATTTTAATTCCCTTTTTTGGGTCGTTTGTTCACGACTTCGAGCAACAGATGCTTTATGGCTTACTGGTACAGACCTTTGTCCCTAGATTTAGCCGGGACAAACTGAACTCGATGACAGTCACCATTGGACCAAGTACGTCTCTAATCCCCGACAGAAAGTGCTAGGGAACCATTGTCATGGGAATTCCGTGAAACCCGAAACGCATGGAGTAAGAAAAAGCCCGGGACATGACACGGAAACAGAAAGGAGAAACGCTGACGACCGTCACCGCCGACCCAACCCACTCAGCTCCCATGCAATCCTGCGCCTCATGAATGGTACCCACCCCGCAATCCACATCCCCAGATATCGCAATGTCCCCTGGCTGATCGGGAGCCACCAACATGCCCACTGTCCGCGTTTCGAGCTCATCACCGACAAGAGCCCCCTAGTGTACTCAATCACCTCGAGCGCGCGCGCGTGCCGTGTAGCGGCGTAGTCGTGCAGGATTTCATCGGCTTGGGAGAGTGGCTGCGTCGTGGCTGCATGGATATGTTTGATCAGAGCTTCCCCTAGAAACACTGCGTCGCGCAGACCGAGGTTCATACCCTGCCCGCCTGCTGGCGAGTGGATATGCGCCGCATCACCCACGAGGAGGATCGCGCCCCCTTCAGGTTCAGGTTGGGATTCTTCCGAGCCCACCGTCCGATGCACTACGCCCGAGGAACCGAGGCGCGTGAATGGGGTGTCAGCGATGGCTGTGCGGTTGCGGAAACGAGTCGCCCAAATGACCGAGTTGATCCGAACGGACTTGCGTTTCGGGTTCACGGACGGATTAGAGGAGAGGGCGTACGGCCCGAATCGATCAACGAGGTCCTGGAGGTATTCCTTCGAAGGTGAACATGGAATTTCACCTTCTTCCATGGGGACGCCCCCGCCGATGCGATAGAGATCAAGGCCTTTGAGAGCGGGACTACCGAGATAGTCGTTCAAGGTAGAAGGGTAGAGAGCACACATGAAGAAATTGTTCGAGGAGAAGGTGCCGGTGGCAGGTAGCTTTCCGTCCAAACCATCGAATGTGACGTCCGCGATTACCATCTGCGCGACATTTGTCGCCTTTTCTGACATTGTGTTCACCGGATCGCTGAAAGAAATGCCAGCGGCAGTGCGAACCTGAAAGACGGCAGATCAGCAACATTCGTAGACTGCGGAGATA
The DNA here is from genome assembly GCA_038094155.1 of Pulveroboletus cf. aberrans. Taxonomy (NCBI): domain Eukaryota; kingdom Fungi; phylum Basidiomycota; class Agaricomycetes; order Boletales; family Boletaceae; genus Pulveroboletus; species Pulveroboletus cf. aberrans. The sequence goes on along the minus strand of JBBPTO010001081.1, from coordinate 15,061 downwards.
GGCGGAACCAACCACTGAGCGCGACCCATCAGCGCCGACGACATATCTGGCACTGATCACTCTGCCATCTTCGAAAATGACATCGGTCAGGAGGGAATCCTCCTTGTTCCGCTGCAACTTGGCCACTTTGAGAGGTCGATCGACGGTTACGCCAAGGTCAGCCAGCTTGTTTGCGAGGACGCGTTCAGTCAAACATTGCGGGATGGTGAGGGCGTATGGGCGACGAGTGTATCGTTTGAGATAAGCGAGATCCGGTCGAACGAGGCAACCCGAACGCGTCCCGATTTCCGGCGTCTCTTTCGTTCCCAGTGCCACGAGATCGTCTGCACATCCAATTGAGTCCAGAGCCTGCGAAAAGTTAAGATTTGAGAGAAACACAGAACGACCACCTCACATCGAGGGTGGCCGCATGGACGACGGGAGCACGAGAAGTGCTCTCGCCCAGTCGCACAGCATCTACAATGACGAAGTCACGAAAGCCGTGATGAAGGAGGGACAAGGCGGTGGCTAGGCCAGTTGGGCCTGCTCCTACAATAAGGATCGTAGTGTTCTCTGTGAGTGACATCGCCGTCAGTCAATGCGTACCGACCGCGAGTAAGGTGAGGGGTTATATATATGGTCCCTGAATGGACCTGCACTCATCCCGTCCGAACGGACAGAGACTCTTCGGCTTGAGATTCTTATTTGGGTTGACTACGAAACACTACGAACCGGTTGCACGTAAATCATCTTGTTACAGCGGGTAGGCTTCTGTTTGAAAGTCTCTTTTGGGAATACGTCAATTATGTGACCCAATGGCCCATAGATCTAGATAGCCCAAGTTAGATCATGACGGTGAACCAATGGAGGTAGCGCTAGAAGGAGATAACTTACCGTGTCCATCAATGTAGAATGCAAGGGCAAGATTTACATCTCTGGATCCAGAGGAAATGGTTGTGCGATCACGTGACGATGGACGTGATACAGAATTGTGCAGCAAGGGAAAAAATGGTGAACTTGAACAAGGTAGCTTGCTTGGTATGACGACTCGTGACACGCCCGAAATCTGGACACGAGGGACAGGAGACGCAGTAGCATGTCAGCATTTCTGAGCCAAAACCCGAGAGACACGTAAACACCATACTTTTCGGGAAAGTCTGTGATATCAGTGGTGCCGAGAGGAGTGGACGACAACCAGAGGGGGTAAACCTAGATATCTAGAAGCGAATATATCGAGCATGATAGTAGTAGCTGATGATCATGGCTCTGAAGAAGGGCGTCCCCCCCTGGTATATGATCAAGAGCTTTTATCACATCATTACCTTGCACGAAAAAGGTGCTGGCTGCGGCGGTGTGTATAAGAAGTACCAGAGTAACAAGAGACGACGATGAAATTAACCGTCGGGGCACAGGCGCTGAGGCTCAGGGCCGTTGCCACCTAATCTAGTGACCAGACCTGTCTATGAGGCAAGCTGTCGATAGAGCTTCATGGACAGGTCTAGTCACCAGACTAGTTGGCGCCTTCCGAATCAAGGAAATGAGAGTGCGTGTGCCACCGAACCGTTACATAAACTCGGCTTGTTGTAGTCCACTGACCAAAGTTTCAATGGTCCTATGAGTCTGGATTGCGAAGTAGGCGAAAGCTGTTCGCGCGCTGTTTTCCTCCCAGAATTCGAACATGCAGCGTTGGTGACCTACGCCGGTGACACGTCCTTGTGTTCGCCTCTCGAAGCAACCGTGTCATGAGTCATGACCGAGGGCTCCACGGTATTCTGTCATAGAATATGTCAACGTCTATCGGAGATCGAAAACGCTCGAAAGCCCATCAGTACATCCGGGGTGCGCAGAATTTTCCTCGCATCGCGATTTTGCAACGTCGTGTCTCGGTTTAGGAAATTGATATGATGCCATCGTATCGATTGACATTCACGAACGCACTCTGAGTCAAGTTGAAGCAAATTCGTATTCTCCAAATTTGCAATCCACGATAAGCCGTGACTGCGGATATATCAAATTCAGCCTGAGCTAGGTGAGCCCCGGACGAAATCAAGGCGACTCCATGTGCCAACTGATCGATACGTTCAACTGTCGCATATGTGCCAGTCGCTCGCAGGTGCACTGGGCATTTGTGACATTGCAATCAACCGGTCGGACAGCATCCACCGCGCGAAATGAGATGAACCAGGCGGTTCCTGCATCGTGGACAACACTGTTCTTGTGAGCTAGGGCTTCTCTGTGAGAAAAATCGACTCGAACCCATTACGGAGCGCTGGAGGACCGAACTAACGTCCGACGGCGTTCTACATCGACACCGACATTCGCCCGGCGGATGGCATCGACCGCGCGTTCTACCATTCAAGCTACATTGATCTGGTCCCTTTCCATGACCACACTGGGGGAGTGGTGGGCAAGCTCGACGACAGCCTCCTCCAAGATGAGATCGACAGAGAGATGTACTTGATCGTTTCAAGACGGTAAGTGAAGGCACAGTCACTGCCTTTCATCCGACATCGACCATGCTCCAATGTCGCACCCACTCGCTCGGAGGCGCGTTCAGCCTATCCATCGCCGTGCGCCTATTTCGCGCCCAAGCTTAATGGGTCACTGGGGACAGGTGAATACATGATTAAGTACATGATCCAGGTTCTGTTTCAAGCTGCTGACCGTGAAAGATTGAGTTCACCAGAAGCATAAACGGAGATGTAGGTCTGTCTTCGCTCACGTCGTTCTATTTGCACTTACATGGGCATAGGCCGCCATTGTTTTTACTTGTCAATCCTTACATATCTAGCAAATGAACGTCTATTCGACGGTATTCAAGGTGTACGATGTGACGGTACCTGTTGGGAATGACACAACAAGATATTAAAGACAGAAAGTCGTTCGTAGTTACAGCACAACCGGGTCAAAAGGTCATGGGCAGATGGCCCAATGTTTTCACCGTTTCTCCTTGAGTTTCAACCACACCACACATATCAACACGATGCCGAAACCGGCGATGAATGCGAACAGGACGAGTACATCCCTGTAGTAAGCATTGGGATCGAACCCAAAGAGCTAACGGTTGCCGATGAATCCGCCAAGTGATTTTGTTATGCGTGAGACGACGCACCAATTCCATGATCAGCGATGCAGAGATATCGACAGGGACGCCCTGCAATGTGTCCTGGATCATCAAGCCGGAACCCACTTCGTTGACAGAGAGCGCTTCGAGGGTATACTGAGTGGTGCAAGGGTGTGAACGAATGCATGGACCTGGGTGTGGCACATCTCACCTTGAGAGGACACAACCATTGCAACCATCGTAGGACTGGCGGAATGTTCGTCAAATGAACGAAAAATCCGGCATAAGTCATCTGGTATAACGCCGTAAGTGCGGATATTAGGATCGCGATGCCCCCGTTGCGGAAAAGCGTGGCCAAGAGGAAGTTCTACGGGTGGAGCAGTGAGAAGCCAGGTATATGCAGACAGAAAGGACACGCACGAAGAGCGTCATGACGAGTGCATAAAGGACTAGGATGAACAGGAACTTGAAAAAGTGAGCTGCATCATGAGCGAGCCCGGCCATCCAGTAGGTCCTGAAAAGAGCCAGGTCAGAGTTCCAGTTAAGATTCGTCAGGTCGAATGAACGGACGTTGTAGATACAATGATCGTGGGCAGAATACGGAGTGGGATGACATCGAAGAAGAAACGAGAGAGAAGCCAGGCAGTCGGACTGGCGAACAAACATCAGCTTCGTTAACGAAAGGGTACGATCAGGCAAACCTGTAATATGAATTGGACCGCTCGCGAACGAAGAGCGGCCGCACCTCAACGATGTTGTATAGAGCACTTAGAGACGAGAAAGCGATGAGTGAGCCCTACGCCTTCAAATCAGAACATCACAGGCATTCGAGACACGAAAACTAACGCACCAAAAAGAACAAACATCCCACACGAGATTGGAACCCTGCAATAGTGACCCCGGTATGAAAGTAGAGCCCACCTAGTGTTTCAATCTCAATACCAGATGGCACGTAATATTATCTATCGACACACCGCAGAAGGCACCCAGGATTGCGGATATGATCAAATGAGTGAAAAAAAGGGACTTGTCCCTTGTTATACCATACGTCAGCTGCCCTAAATGGCAAGAAACTAGCAGCGCACCGACGCAGTAGTTTCCATTCACGTCCACACAGTACCTGGAATTGCGTGAGGAATGTCGTCGCATAGCCTGTGACGCCCCGGTTGCGGTTAATCAAAGATTCCACATCAGCGCCATTAGGCTTTTCACCGGAGCCGTTTGCTACTGTAGCCGGATACGGCTCGTCAGGTTTGGCCTTCGCGGTCGGCGATATTGGGATCGAGCTAGAAGGGGGCAAGCTGGCGATTTCGAGAAGATAGTCTGCGACGTTGTACCCTTCTTCATAAGGAGGTACTTCCGAATGCCTTTCTTTCTCGATATCTGCTTCATGAACGCTGGCAAAGAATCTCGTAGGCGCTAACCCCCCGGGACCGGAATACAGAGCTCGACCACGGGAAAGAAGCAAGACCGAGTCAAACGAATGGTAAAGACGCGAGCTAAGAAAATGAATTCAGTTTGTTGGTCGACTGAGTACATGAATCACCCACCTCGGCTGATGCACGCTACAGATGACCGCAACGCCCCTGCTATTCTCTGCTGACCCAAACAGTCCCCCACCCCCCTTCGCCACCTCCTTGAGCACGTCCACAACGCGCCGTGCGCTCACAGAGTCCAAGCCACTCGTAGGCTCGTCGCATACCAATATATCTGGACATCCGACCAGTTCGAGACCGATGCTGACCCGCCGCGCTTCCCCTCCGCTAATCCCACGCCCTGTTCCGTCCGTTGCCCCGATCCTCGTCTCTGAAACGTCTTCTAAACCAAGCTTCGATATGATGGTCGATACAAGCGCTTCCTTCCTCGCGCGAGGTAATGATTCGGGAAGTCGCAGAGATGCTGCGAAAAGGAGCGCTTCTCGCACTGTCAGAACAGCCGGTAGGATATCCGTTTGGGGAACGAACGCCACGCGAGGTCGCCGTCCCCTCGCCAACGAAGGGAATGCGATGGAGCCGGTGAATGTCCCAGATTTTGCCTTTCCCGCGATCAGCTCCACCAGCGTCGTCTTTCCTGCACCACTGGGACCGAGAACCGCCATGAGCTCCCCGGCGGCGACATGGCCATTGATGGAATCCAGGATCGTCTTTTCACCTCCGGAAGACCGGACAAAGTAGGACACGTTCGTCCACCGAACGTCAACTCCACCGTTGTGACCACCATCGAATGGTCGTTTTCGGGCAGCTCTCTGAAGGACCCATCCCCATGCGACGGCCAGTAATCCTATCCCGATCAGGCCACCCACGACAACCAGACCTGCAATGACGCCCGAACTGAGCGGGCTCGAACCGGTGGTCTGGGCCGACGTTGATGTGCCGTTCGATGTGTCAATCACGGCTTGGGTGACGCACTCCCCAAAGGCACAGTCCTGCAGTAGGAGCCCACTTGAACCGAATAAACCATTGATGATCTGTTGCTGGAATTGACAGGTGTCGTCACTGTTGCAAACGATCGTCAGTGGACCCGACAGTGAGTTGATTGTGCTCGTCAGATTGGTCGCGGGGACACCTCCGCAGAACGACGTGTTCGTGATACAGAGACACTGCAGAGTAGAGCAAGTCCAAGTATCCGAGGTGCTTGAGTTTGTCTGCGTGCAAGACGATGCGGTACAAGCAAACTGCTCGACGCCTCCGTAGAATAGCTGCGCATAAACCACCGGATTCCCGTCGGGAGATAGGACCGTGCCTGAAACGTTTTGCAACGGAGACAGTGAGGCGTTGAGGGTGCGAAGGATATTAAGGGTGGATTGCAACGGGTAAAGAGCTTGTAACGTTGGGTTCTAGCAAATAATCAGTCAAGTAATTTCCCAAGTGATGGGAACACGTGCATTGACTTGGCAGCTGAGTTCACCGGCCGCCCATACCCGAGGGGAGGTATTGCACACCATGGTGTCATTGAGACCAGAGACCACACCAGCTGCGGTAGCGGTGCTCGTATTACCGCTCACTGCAGCGTATGCTGCCTGGCACGCAGACGCAGTTGAGCAGACGTTGCAACCAACTCCGGACCAACCACTAGAGCAAGAACAGGCAGAGGCTGTCAAGTTGGGGAAACCACCGGAAGAGCCGGAAGGAAGGGCCACGGAACGACGGGAACCATCAAAGATGGTGCCCCCGCACGCCGGTTGGGAACAATTTGCCCCACCAAATCCTGGGGGACAAAGGCAACCAGTTCCGTTGGATTCACCATAATTGGTACAAGACTGTGCAGCGGAGAAAGATATAAAGAACAATACGAAACCCAGGGAACGTAGGATAGCAGTCGCTGGCAACATCTGTGCGGGAAGCGCCCGCGACTCGGATGTGGGGGAGGCCAGGCGCGAATTTGAAATGGAAGTGGCATATATACTACTCCGGGACGCTCAGGCGCCGTCAACGTTTCAGCCACCTACTTCAACGCATCTAACTCCGTTTTGCTCGGTTTCATCATGTTTTCAAGTGTGCGCAAGCTTGTTTCACTCGAATGAATCAATATTGAGCCGTTTGCAGATCGTTTCTTGGTGGTCTTCATCAAAGCCGACACCGACCGAGATGGCAGGGAAATGCGATCCAACAAGCCCAAAGATGGACCTTTTGAACCCCAAGGGTCTCAAACCGTATGGCCCTGCTCCTCTGTCCGCGCTTTTCGTGTCGACGACTTCCGACTTCGCTCTCTAGGTGCTGCGCTTGCCCAGAAACTAAATCTGCTCGGGATTCGTGTTTCTTGCAGCATGGGGCCGAAGGCGGACAATGTGTGGAATTGATCAAGAAACATGTCGAGTGTATGCGTGGACTAGGCTTCGACATATAGGCTGTGATATGTCTATGCGCAGACCCGGCCAAGTCCGCTAAGCATGGTACCACTTGATCAAATTCCGTTGAGATGTTGACCCTGCATTCGTACCAGATCGTAATCACAATAGATTCGCCGTCCTTACCTCACGAAGCGCATCGAATATCTCACTGGATGAAACAATCATGAAAGGGACACAATTGGCCGTTCAATTCAGTCGTCGGCGTGATCTGTTCTGTCTGAGGGCGGCTTTGTCGTACCTACCGTGTTTCGCGATGAAGAATCACCCTGTCCCGCTCCGTCCAGCTATCCGACAACCCTGGCGACAATCATAAGCAGAGTCATGTCGGTCACAGATGTTCCGGATTAGGTCCTCCCATCGGCGCCCACCGCATTTGGACCCCCTCACTCAGGTCGGTAGGAATGATTACGCAAACAGAATAAAGGACCCCCTGACAGAAGGAGGCTAGAAGTCAGCAGCTTTGCAATCCCTCAGGCCAGTCCGATGCAAATAAAGCGTTTGCGGAAGTATATGCTTGGCAGGGAATGAATACATAGTAGATTCAACTCTCGCAGACCCGTTGCGTACAGGGAGCGATTCTATCCAGTCAATTTAGGCAGGTCCGTCGGCTCTCCATGGACTATTCTCTTCTTTCCCTCGGGCCTCTATTGTCATCCACATGGGTATCCCTCTATCTCACAAGTTACACCACCATCCACCACTCTAATAAAAACACTCTCATTGCCACAGCTGAGCTGTGTGTCTTCATGATAATGCCATTGATAAGAACTCCATGGTTCATTGCATACACTTATCCACTCACTGGTTGGAGATACCCTCTTGAAGAGGGTTTCTGTATATTAGTGGCTCGATCAGTCACTGTGCCACCCCGGAACCCCCATTATGGATAGGGTGGTGTTCATTCCAAGGGCAAGGATTACACTTTTCTGGAGCGGCGAATGTCTGACCAGAAAGGAGGGCGAGGGTAGCGCAGACCAAGATCGCAAAATCCATGTTAACTGCGGAGATGTATGCTCTTGCGCGTATGTGAGGACGATGGAAGGCGATGTCGTGTTCCACTGGTGATCGACCCCTTTTATACGACCAGTGAGTGACCCAGAGGATGGTACACGCCCCTGAACTTGCCCGATATCGCTGAAGTTTCGTTTCAATTTTGTTCCAGACGACAATCCTTGAGTCGCTGTATGCCCAATTGCATGATACCCCGGACCGGGTGGCGCGACGTTCGCGATGCTCATCATTCAAGAATATGGGGTAACCATGGCGTCCCGAACATGATCTACACACGAACGCCGCCCGAACTGACATGTCGACCTACTTTTATGATATCCGAACAAGGGACTTCACTGGCACATAGAGCAAGCCACAGCTAACTCACACCAGATTCAAACCCACCATTTCAGCGACATGTTTAATCCAACTCAGACCTCAAAATTCCGCTCTCATTATGCGATCATGACTGTCGGAAATGTGCTTGGAAGACGTCGGAACGGAGCATTCCACATGATACTAAAACAAGCCCCATCCCCGCCTGTCGTCCTGCAGTGTTTCCACTCCGGTTCCGGTGCCTGACGCACATTCTGTCGTGGCGGTCTGATGGAGATGCAACGTTCTGACACTCCGAGAAGCAATCCGTTGCGACGATAGAGTCCCCGTCATTGATGGTGCGTGTGATCATGCCTCTGGATCCATCTGACACGCATTTTCTTCGATGTCATCGAAACAGGGATGCTCCAGGCAGACTTGGAACGGCGATGGGGAATGTCCGTGTCTTTGAATTCCTGAATAGCTTTGCCGAGGCCCGGGATAAGGTGAATTTAGCCAAGGATAAGGAACCAGAATACTCATTCGCTGTGCGACATGAAACGATCCAAAGGTGCAAGTCCTGCGTGCAAAGACGTATCGTGTGGCCTTGTGCGCACACAGCCACTCTTGCTCTCCCATCATCTCTACAGATTCTTGATGCCGAGTCGTTGGCGTATACTGTCAAACGCTATCGGACCCTGTAGAGTAGGTTGCCAACGCGTCAAGTCGTGTGACGTAAGTCCTCTACCATCTTACATGCCCGCAAGATCCCATCCGCATAGGATTTGGACCTGCCCGTCTCCATGATTACTATGAATGCCTCTACGTCAGCTCGTGAAAAGTTGCTTGAGAAATCCAAGCACAATTTCAGAACCCCTGACAACGGCTGTATGTTTACACTGCGAAACAGGCGCAAAACTTGCTTTCGGTCCATTCCACATCAAACGAACTCGGATATGATCTATTCTCAATGCCAACACGTGAGGCAAAGAACTGCATCGGCAACTTATCAGGCCTCGAGACTCGGCACGCAGTTCATTATTTGCTGGCACAGATGTTCCAGTGTCTGGGGAAGCATGATATACACGAACCTGCAGCGCTGATTGATCACTAATCTTGGCGGAGAGCACACGTATGCATGGGCAAATGTCACCGTCATGAGAATAGTACCAAGTCGGACCTCTTATCTCTTGATCGGATTCCCTTGGATAGCTTTGGCCAGACTCTGCGGCCGCGTCTAATACCCGACAACGGCTCAAGTTGACCGCCCACTCGGTCAGTTGACTTTTTCGTGCGCAATGTCCTGGTCAAGCGAAGTGAGGCTCGTACAGTGGCCATGTGACGGTGCACGGTACAGAGCGTATAAAAGCGTTGGTCTTGGACCCAAAGACGTCTCCTCAGGTCGCACACCTGACGCTCTGAGACCTTCCCCACCCTCGTCTTCACTCACCACCATGAAATTCGCGACTCTTGGTGCCGCCATCCTCACATGCGCTCTCACCGCCTTTGCACAGACGGAGAGTCTCTCGTACGACACAACGTACGATGACGCATCTCTATCACTCACGGCCGTCGCGTGCTCGAACGGACAAAACGGTCTCATCACCAAAGGGTACACCACCCTCGGTTCCCTCCCCACCTTCCCCAATCTCGGAGGGGTGTACACCGTGACGGGGTGGAATTCGCCTGCCTGCGGGACGTGTTACAACGTCACGTATGGTTCCAAGTCCATCTATGTCTTGGCTGTGGATGTCAGCCTCGACGGCTTCAATCTGTCCGAGGAGGCGATGAACACGTTGACGGGTGGGAATGCAGTGCAATATGGCAGAGTCAACGTCGCGTCGGCGGAGGTCGATGCTTCTCATTGTGGGTTGTGATGATTGGTGAGACGGGTGATAGGTCGGACTTTATCACATTCGTCGTTTGACGCGTCGAGGAATGCTCATTGACGAGACAGGACAAGGATTTTTCTTTTCTTGTACGAGTATACACGCATTGGGAAAGTCGCGTTTCACTGGCACTGGTACTTTGGGTTCTTGCTCGTTTGCTTGGTATATCTCAGTAATTTGTGATAATAAGATAAAGGGACTGCAATGCATCGTTTACATTACTCACTCGATATACGTGTTTCATATACGATACACCCACGATGTCGAGAAGCACGCGCTGTAGCGCTCGACCGTGGACGACAACGCCATCAAGGGCTCCCTGGATAACGTCCAGAGTCCCAACATCACAGGGACCGCTGCCATGCCTAAGACGAGTTTGCGTGTTCGCGACGAGAGTCTGGCGCCGAGCCAAGCAGTGCGGATGACGTTCGCACCCTCCACCGAGTGAACTAACACACTCGCCACGAGTCCTGTGTACAGCGCCCAGCTCCGCCACGGGAACCGACTCAAACCGGTCTTGACAAACTCGTAGTCCAACTCGGCCGGTCCGACGGCGGAGATAGGAGAGGACACGTCGGTCGGGGCGAGTCGATGGGTGAAGACATGGATGGGCAGGAAGACGAGGGTCGCGTAGCCGGCGAGGCTCAGCGTGCTCGTCAGCCTGCGTGGCTGCTTGGATGAAGGCGCGAGAACTCTCCGGGCGAGGCCAGACGCGACGTGGACGATGAACGGCGTCAAGAGGAGGTATCTCTCTCCAAATGGAATCTGGTAATACTCCCTTCCCAGGAGCTACTTGCCTCGCGCATCACAGGTCAATGCATTGAGTAGGAAGAGGGTGCATTAGCGCGCACCATGGTATTGGAAGCCAGATTCGATCCTCCCACGTTGGCAAGGACAGGTGCAGAGAGATGGATCAGGAGAAACGTTGAAAGGAACGGCGCGGATCCGTGGGCAAGTGTGGCCAGTATGGAAGTTTTTGGACGGTCTTGCGAGGCCATTGTGTGCAGTAGTGAGTCAAGTCACTTGTCTACGGTCTCAGTAGGGAGGCTGGTGGAGTGATGTGGTAAGCTGGCAGTCTCTCGCGCAGTATCCGTAAATCGTGGGAAACCTGATCAGTGACACAACCCCCTCTTCAACTCCTTTCACTCATGGCGCGCGGGTCTACTTTCAGGCGTGGACGTGGAGGATGTGCTGGATAAAGAGGAGGTACGTATTTTCGCGGCGGTCGTGATAGGGTGGACGGGGCGGTGCATCCAACAAAAACGCGCCGGCCCGGGGCGAAGGACCGCAGGGCGAAGACGACGGCACGCAACTTGCGGAGCACTTCGAGCGAGTCCAGCCGAGCTACAAGATCAGTGAGAAACTCGGATTCTCGCAGGTGCAGGGGGGCGGGCGACACGAGGGCTGGTTTATCGACATGCATCCGACGTTGGTCAAGGATCCAGAACATCCTGCAGGCAAGGCTGCGGTAGACTTTCATTTCGTTCATGGAAGACGGGTTTTTCAAGTGCGCGATGAAGTACGGGTCGTATTTTTACATTGCGCGCAAGGTGCATCGGGCGATTATTGTGTTCATCGTCGAGTGTTGCTGACGCTGTTCTGTCGTGACTAGGGTGACTCGGAGGCGAGCCTCGGACAGTTGTTGATGAGGCGATGTGAAAGCGTCATTCTCGAGATCGTTCGCAGCCTCAAGAAGTCTCAAGCTGCCAAATCATCTGACGGGACCCGGGAGGCTTTATCTTCGGCTCTTTTCAAGAACCCTATTGACCATCTGACGCGAGATCGCACCGCTCCCACTCGAAAACGGTACCAAACGGGGGGCCATCAAGGCGTATGCCGAAGTCGTCAATGCCACCGCGGATCCGAACACCAACGTGGAGTTCGAGGGGGAGTGGACGGACATTAGGGGGAGCATCCACGGCAGGAATTACGGGGAACAGGATCCCAGCAAATGCATTGTCGACGTGCGTGAGTTCGGCATGCCGTACTGTTTGCGTGTGGCCATCGAAAACGAACTGCGTATCGGGCTGTGATATGCGGTGACGTTCGATGCTGGGCAGCCAAGTTTCGCACAGATTGCGGAGCGCGTCAAACGTGCGGATCCAATAGTCATGATGTTCCATATTGATACGAACAAGGTGCCACTCAAGTTTCCAGACCAGGTTATTGACCAAGTGATGATGATCTCGTACATGATCAACGGACAGGGATACCTCATCACGAACCGGGAGATCGCGAACGAGGACTTTGAGGACTTTGAGTATACCCCCAAGGAAGGGTACGAAAGGTCGTTCATCATGTACAATGAGAAGGACGAGGCACATCGTCCCTGGCGTGGTGACCTTCATTTTTTTTGACGCGCGGATTCGGTCAGGCTGCGACGATTATGAGATTCTCTTAACACACCTAAGAAGTCAAGCCTACGATCGTGGCAATGTTCAATGGCTACTTTTTCGGCTTTCGGTTTCTTTGCGCAAGAGCCACGGTCAACTGTTTCCGATGGGTCAAGCGCGATTCCTGCTCACCACAAGGTAAGCAAGGCCTGAAGGCGGTCACGACAGCCGAATTGGGGTATAACACAATCGAGTTGGATCCCGAACTCATGATTTTATACTCTGGGTTGCATCTAATCATTTGACAGGCACGCCATGGAACAGTTACACGTTCATCCGTCTTTGATGCCGTGGCGACGTATTATCCATTCATGAGATGCGTACACCTGTTCATCTTCTCGCTGTGCAACACAATCCTGCCGTCTCCTGACGAAGTGTTGGGAAAGGGAAGTGACAAGCTCTGCGATACGTTGCTGAAGGCAAGTGGGGTTGGCAATGATTCTGAGCTGTTGCTGAACCATCGGTGCAGATGGAAGCGTACCGTGGACACGCCATGATACCCAACAGGCATGAGGACGCTCATCTCAACATGTTTGAAGGCCATCTGCTCGCCTCGGAAACATACGTTAGAGGCCACGTGGAAGCACTGGGAGCTACCATTTCCTCAGTGACATCCCCGCTGATTTCAAGGTCGTCCTCAAGGCTGTTGAATAGGTCCCTGAAGCTCCACACGTGGTGTAGTCCATGCCAACCATTGTTACACAATTAATCGAAGATCACGATTCCGCTCTGAAATTCTGCATTTTCGAGAACCACACTTCTTTGGAGAACGACACCGACTATAAGGAAGTTAAGGCTCAAATCGAGTCTGTTCTCGAACTCATGCGGAATAATTCCAGACGGACGGACAACCACTGATTATCGCCTTGACGTCGCCGCCATGTACCCCAATATCATGTTGCCCAATCGACTACAGCCAGACTCTATGGTCAACGAGTCGGTGTGCGCGGTATGCGACTACATCCAGCCAAACAAGAAGTACGATCGAAGACTTCAATGGGCATGGAGAGGGGAGTTCTTCCCCACACATTGGGACGAGTACAACATGATTCGACAGGCGCTAAACTTGGAGCCCTTCCTGCCAAAGAAGCCCGGAGGACCGCAACGGAAGTTTGTCGACTTGACGGAGGCGGAGCTGACGGCTCTATTGCACAAACGACTTAGGTGTGCAAGAATACCAAGTACACGGGGATCGAAACGTGAGTCCATTGTATGTTAAGTGGAAAACCCATTCTACGTCGATACCGTGTGCCATTTCCGTGTTCGGCAATACGAGTACGAAGGGCTTCTCAAGACTCGGAAGAAGAATCTGGACACGGTTCTGGGAGAGGGTTACTCGCTAGTCAAGGTGGGTGAGGCGAAAAAAATGATCGTGCTGTACGATTCGTTGCAACTCGTTCACAAGCTTATCCTCAACTCGTTCTACGGACGTGTGATGATAAGGGCGCACGCTGGCATTCGATGGAGATGGCGGGGATCATTCGTCTTACGGGCGCGATGATCATTCAGATGGCCCACGCGTGGTGGAGCAAATTAGGCGTCCTCTCGCGCTGGACGGCATTTATTGTATGCTCCCGGGAGTGTTGCTAGAGGACTTCAGGTTCATCGGTTTCTCGTATCTGTGCACGATGCTCAACCACCTCGTCCACGCGCGCTTCACGAATGGCTGATACCACAATCTCAACCCGGAAACTGGGGAATACGACGCCCACTCTGAAAACTCCATCTTCTTCGAACTCGATGGGCCATACCGCGTTATGATTCTTCCTTCGTCCAGGGAATACTCAAGGAGCGTTGCGCGGTCTTCAACGACGACGGGTATCTCGCAGAACTCGAGGGTTTCGAAGTCAAACGGGGTAGTGAGCGTCAAGATCGTTTAATCCCAGATTTCAAGAAACTTTTTCTCGGAACTGCCACTGAAGAAGAATTCAATGGCACAGTCGCAAATGTTGTTAATCAGTGGCTCGATATCCTCCTTTATCGTGCGGAGACGCTCTTGGAGGAGAAATTCGTCGAACTCATCCCCGAGAACCCAAGTTTGTCGAAGACCCTCGCTGAATATGCTGGACAAAAACTCGTGTCAATTAGCAATGCCGAGGGGCTTGCTAAGTCCCAGATGATCAAAGTCAAGTCTCACTTGCAGGTTTTTCATCTCTGCCAAGCCCAATGGTGCAGCCATTCACCGAACGAGCAGTCACCGCCGTTGTTTTCTCTGTAGAAGAACCCGCAGAGTAGGCTTACCTCTGCAAGTGGCCCAAAGGTCCTGGACCTTGGGATTTCGACCTTCTTTCGATTCTGGACCAGGAGTATTATGTCGAATGATTGGGGACTGTTATTAAAAATGATCACCATTCCTGTGGCTATGTAGGGTGTCTCGAATCCCATGCCGAAGATCAGACATCCTGATTGGTTACATAGCTGAGTCGCGGGGGCGATAGACAAATTTCAAGCAGAATAAGGTCAGGGGCCTTTTCACCGTCGTTCCGCGGACTATGCAAGAGGACGGGGAGAGCGATATGGAAGATTTTGGGAGGCAGAAGCGTCCAGAAAAGGGACGGATTGCCGTCGTGAACCACAATGC
>JBBPTO010001080.1:0-18790 GCA_038094155.1 Pulveroboletus cf. aberrans | reverse complement strand
ACCCACCACGACCCCCCCGTCATGCAACCTGCAGGTTGCCCAGCGCAGGTTACCCGGGCTCCCCCTACCCATCGTAGGCCCTACTGCAAGAAGATTAATGGTATCCATTCGAGGACAAACGCAAGCAGCATCTGACGGCAGGAACTCGCCCACCATGGGTAATCGCAGGCCCAGAAATCGATAGCGGACCCGAGTAACACCGTGCAGAGGTGTGAAAGGACAGTAAGAACATGAGTACGTAATGACTGTAGTACGTGGTGTATTGGAGCGTGGAAGCAACCCGCCGTAGTGTAGACTTTCTTCACTTTCGTTAGGTTACCATACTTGGACACTACTGTTAGCTAAGCGCAACTGCCTTTCCCAGTCTCGTACCACGTCGACTGGAGGTAAGCCATACAGCTCCGAGTCCGTCTTGTCGAGCTGGACCAGGAGAGATCTGCTGACAACAGTAACCCCGACCAGACGTATGGGTGATTGACTCAGACAACGAAACATCAGATGTTTCTCAAAAACTAGTCCATAATGTACGATGGCAAGCTAAAGGTATTTGATTCCAGGGGAATTATTCTTGGCCGACACCGCTCAACCATATCCTGCACTCATCTAGCTCCATCTGGAGGGCGCTGTTAGTCAACGTCAGTGCCAGGATGATTAGCGCGACTCACGGCGGATATCTGAAGCACATCTCTGACGTCCAAAATGACATCATTCACCGACTCACTCGCCCGAGAGTGATGTATCTGCGACATCTCGACATCCTCGGGAGTACAGTCAGAGACTGGCATTTCAGGAAAAGCCTTTCGTCGGCCCACTCCTTCTGCTTCCGTTCTATAGTGACATGCCAGCTGCGAAATGAGGCATTCGACCAGCGCCGCGGCAGTAAGCAAGGTAATGGGATATTGAAGCATGTCTGGTTCTACAAATTGTGACGACTTAGCATGAGAGCGCCTGGGAACAATGAACGCTTACCGAAGAGCGACTCATACAACTTATCCCAAGTCATGCGTTGGACGACTGTCCAACCCTCTTCCATCTGCTCCACCACTTTGCGCAAAGTAGGCGATGCAACGAACAGCTCGTCCAAGACATCTTGGGGCGTGCAGCTGCCCAACATGAATTGGAACGTTTCCAGGACATCACGCTGTGCGGCCTGGATGTTGCACATTTAGCACCACCTTACATCGGTCAGAATCCGTCGGGTACTCACTTCAAGCGCAGCATGTTTCAGTGGATAAAGTGCCATACCGAGAAACTCGGTCGCGAATATAGGTCCAATCGGTGGAAGGCAATCACGATGGAGCTACCCGCCATCTCAACAGACCTCCGAACAGGAATATGAGCGAATCCATACCTTGACACTCAATGCCATGCATGCGACTGCAAGATCCCAAACGTTACGCTTCAAAAACGAGTCGTCTTCCCATGCAGGACCATCGTGCATTCGCGCTTCTTTCCACAATTCTGCCTTCGCAGGTAGAAGGAAGTACCTCTGAAATAAATTAGCTGCGTGAAATCGCGTCTGCCGGGAGTTCTTTAGTTGGTCGTAAAGGTCGGTACCGACGGGACGTCCATCTCGGGATGATTTTTCGCACAGGATGGGTTCTCTTGGGAGTACCTGGCGGCAAGAAACGAGGTCCGCGTCAAAACATGTCGATACAGTCGAGCTTCAAGCGCACCTCAAGAATCCATCCGGTTATTTCTCTTCGGAAATCGTTTGTGATGCCAAACGCATTGGACCAGGTGTGACGATTGACATGACGAGGCTGTTCAGGAAGGAACTTTACGATCGGCACGCGGGTATCACTCTCTTGGGATTCAGCCGCGGAGAGCTCTTCTTCCCACTGACCACGACTGTCGCACGAATCAGATGTGTTGCCGCTGTCTCGTCGGGGCAGGGCGAAATCGGTCGGATATGTCGCTCTCAGTCTTTCCGCCCGTTTCTCATCGTGGACGTTCAAACCGTCCCTTGTACGTTCTGAGCGTTCCCTGAGGAGAAGCGCTTGAATACGCTCAATTGCCAGGTCTACCGCGCAGCGGACGATCGTATGCGGGACGCCCGGAGGCGGCGCTATGATGGGCACTGGGGGAATCGACGGTATGCTGAGTGACTTTCGGCGATAAACTGCGATGGTTCGAACTAGAGGGTTTGCCCTCGATCTTTCATATTCCACGGAATTCGGTAACGGCGTGCTTGGAACCGTCGGTGGATACTCCTTGTCTGCGACTGGTTTGGCAGTCGGTGAACTCAGGGGGGAAGGATAGTAAAGCGAATCCTGGAACGAAGGCGCATATATGTGCTTCGATCAGTAAAAAATCGAAACACACGGCGACCACGAGCCCACCGTAACCGTCCACTCTTCTTCAGAGCATGCCGAAAGTTCCGACTTCAGAGACTGGGCGCGTCTTAGGCTTGCAGGTTCCGTGGCTTGGTACTTCGTTTCGGTGTTTGAGGGTCCGGCGGTGGCATCGAACTTCATCTTTTTGGGTTCCGGGGTGAAATTGCCCGAGGAGCGGCGGCGTTTCAGACAACCATCTCCCGTTCCATTGGTTACAAAGGACACCGAAAGGACAGACACCCTGCGAGTAAGTGTCTTGGAAGGCGCACCATCGTTTCTGTTGGCTCCTCGAAGCCCGACGTTCTCGTTGGAGTGCGGTGAAGCATGTTCCATTTCGGCGGATGCCGCCAAGTCGAGGGTTGTTGGACCAGATAACTTGGCTCTGTTGCGAGAGGCATGGGGCCGACCCCGCCGAGCAGAAACAAGGCGAGTATTATCATATGGTCCACCATTGGTTGTTTGTTTGGCGGTTGCTTGGGTCGTCACCGTGCATACAGGCTGCGTTGACACGTCGGACGCCAATGGTGGTCGGTCACTGATCGAAGCCGATCTCAGAGCAACGCTGCAAGCAGGTATTGAAGGTCCGCTTTCGTACGTATCCGAAGGACGACTCGGGATTGTACCCATACTGGCCTGAGGAAAGGGGACTATGCACGTTTGGGGGTTGGGAGTAGACGATGAGATGGGAGGATTGATCCACGTCGTAGTTGGAAAACTGAACGCGTTCGGATCCAGCCAGTCGTTATATAGGCGCGTCGCTTTGACACGCCCTCGTAGGCCATCGTTACGTGGTGCACGAGACAATGCGTGGTCCAAAGTCGCGTCCTCGCGGCGTGACGTCGGCAAACCTGGCTGCGCCGAGAATGGCGACAAGAAATCTAGTTCAGGGCCGTCCGGCGAGGAGGAATCCGGAGGGGCAAGGGATCCCCATTTATTGCCTTCGCCATTGTTCTTCGGAGTGCTCGCCAGCCACGCTTGCTGTGACCCGCGTCCGGACCATTGTGTTATACCCCCCATTTCCAGGGCCAAACTATCACAACAGGCGACCCCGAGAAAACAGTATCCATCAATCGTACGAAAGGCCTGTTCGTCCACGCCGTGCTGTGCGCACTTCTCGTGATTGTCGAGGGTGTATGCCGAATCTCGATCTGTGGATGTTGACCAGGAGAAATCTGAAGGCTCGCAGCTGCAGCAAGATTCCTGGGCGGAGCAAAGCCAGCAAAAGTCGTCAAGGTCGCATACACTCATCGGGGCACCTGAGGAAGAAGGGGAGAAGAACTCGGAGAAACTTCGGCACTTAGGAGACCTTTAAACGATGGCCTCAAATGGAAGGTGTGGCGGAACGACTCAGACTGGAACATCGATCATAAAGGAACGGAGAACGAATGATTGAACTACTACCACCTACGCAACAGGGGTATCCACACACACATGGGTATCTTGGACGAAATATGAACTAAACAGAATAGCCAGAAATCGAGGGAATGTTCTTGGCCTGGTTTCCACCGCCGCCACTCGTCTTCAAGGCTGACCAATCCCAGTTTCCTGCCGAAACAGTCGATCATATCTAGGTATTCAACTTGAATGTGAGCATACCTATGCAAGAACCTGAACCACAGTTCACGGTCACCGGACAGGCGTTACTTCCGACGCTGATCTCAGTCTTATCAGGACCGAAGTGGATGTTCTACATATAGCTGTAGATGAGTATCTGAATTATTCTTCATATGGTTACGCACGGATATTTTAACACCAGTTCCGGGTGTACCCAGATTACTAGGGTAGCTCTGAGTGATCAGCACACCATATTCAGTGATGTTTGATGCGTAGTTGCCCTGGCGCATAACATGAGTATAATCCTCAAGAAGAGATGTAGAGCTGCGTACGGAATAATTGACATTGTTGACTTGACTATTAGTGGCAACTTGATCGGTCTTGATACGGAACGCTTGCACGCTAAGGGTCACTCATTCAGTTTGAGCACCTTTTTTCTGTCTGAAATGAAGCACCTATTCACGACTTTGTTGCCCCGAATGACAACACCATCAACGACGGCATTGGAGTTGATCGATCCCTGTATTCGGGAACATGAGTATACAAGCATTCTAGTGGGCAGATGAGGACAGTACGATGGAGATGCCGTGCCCGCTATCACAGTAGTTGTCTTCAAACACGATGTTCGACCCCATGTTGACAGCCAAGCAATCATCCTAACAGACAGGAATTAATGAACTCATCAAAAGCATCACCATCAGCCTCACTTGGTTGATCACAGAGCTATATAGAAACTATGTCAGCGCCGTATGAAAACAGAGCAGATACATATTGTACCATTGTTTGATGGTGATATTGTTTGCACAGACGTCGAAACCGTCGGTATTTTGTCCTGCGGTAGGTCAGTTCTCAAAAATCCCCGCACGTGATCACAGCACGCTCTTACCAGCAGGACGACCACCGCTCTTGGCGTTAGGATAATTTCCTTGGCCTTTACATTCAAACGTCGAGGATATTCTCGGTCACCAGAGAACGGGTGACTCACTGTCATCGACAGTAACGCCGCTGATGGTCAATTGTTCTGAATTATAACCGTCTACGGCGAAAGCTTGTTGGGGGGAATTGAGAACGTAAACATTCTGTGCATATGTCAATTTCGAAGAGATACAATACAGCAGGGAGTCACTTACGGACAGCGTTCCAGACATCATGACTCTATAATATCAAATTCAGAACGCAGCAACCATGGGTAAGATGCACGCACGTCATCATGGGAGTGGGTTTAGCGGTGCCACCGCTGCTTCCACGACCGTCCTGTGGTGTAGTTAGACAGTGATGAAGGATACCAGCGTCTAACTCACCCAGTAGAAAGGTCCTCCACCATCCCAGCGATGCCCATTTCCGTTGACTGAAAGCCTGTTGTCTGGATTGAGCTGATATGGTACTCGAAGGAGACTTACATGTGATGTCCTGTCCTCTGTCGCGAACAATTCCAAGTCAGTAATAGAGATATGAATGGTTCTAAACCAAACGCACTTGACTACAAACAAAGGACCTGCCCAGCTCAAATTTCCGAATCCGATATCGCCCACTGCAGAAACGCATGAAGAGGCTGAACTCGGTGAGATACAATTTGCGAACTTACAAACGTTGACAGTAGTGCCTTGCAGCAGGTCAAGTGTGAAAGTCTGTCCTGCAGGCACGGTAAAGGATTGGATGTTCACGGTAGTGCACTGCACCGCAGCGCGCACGTCATTCAATGACGAGATCGTGCCCTCGCAGCGATTAGACAGTGACGACGGCTTTGCGTCGGTCACAGAAAAGAGCGAAAGGAAGGCGAGGAGCGGAAACATCCGAGTTCAGGTTGAAGGGGAAAACCGTCGTTAGCTTTGGAAACAGCCATGCATCTCTTTTTATCGGTCGAATGGTGCGAAGAACCCGGGACCCGGCTGAAATATCAAAGCGGAGTGGATGGAAGGATATTAGTGACAGCTGATGTGATTGGACGGCCTGAGAGTCTTGCGGAGGAAAACGTTCGGGTTGTGACCGGATCACCTGGTGCGCGGAACGATAAGAACCACGGAAGACGGTGACGCGCGTTGCTCCAGGGTGCGGATATTCGTTAATTGGTAGCTATTGACTGAAACGTGTGATAAGTAGGTGATTCAGGAAGGAAAACGGCAAAGGGGATTTTACCCTGCTCTCCTTGGAAACGCAAAATTGATGGAAGATAAATATACAGTTCCTCCTGTCAGCGACGTAGGTACCACTGACATGAGTGAATTAGAGTGATCGCAGCGAACGATGCACCATATGGCGCCGGGCTTGTCGACGTCATGATGGTTCCACCGCAACGTGGAGAATCAGGAAAGAAAAGATAGGGACCAAACAAACAAACTACCGCTTCTCGGAGTATCGTTGAACCAGCACTAACTTGAAGCACATATCGACAAGAACCATATTCCAGCTATTCCGCACACTGACACCGGCAGCTGGGACCTCTCCTACTCCTGATCTGATAGCGTGCAATTGTTCCCAACTGGGTACCAACGTAGTAGTGAGATAATCGCTGTTACTGAACCCAGGCCCGGTTGAGCGGAAATTTTGCCTCAGACTCGGAGAGGCCATACAGACCATCCACTCGCGTGAAACGAACATGAACCACAAACAATTAATTGTGACTTGCATTGTGAGTGGTGATACGACTAAGTCTAAAAACACCATAGCCGTCCACTGTGATCCTGTGAAGAAAGGCTTCTTGGTCGTCAAGCCCCCTTTTTTTACTCAAAAATCAGCCCACGGTGACATCGTCGGGCCCGACACATGCCTGTATGGAAAGCCGGACTGTCGTGCTCCGGCTTTCCATATGCCTGCTATCGTACCCGTGGTAGGTGGTTCATTTGAAATCTTATGAAGCGATATGGCCGCAGAAATGCTCATTGCATTGGAAGGAGGACTTAAGCAGCTGGAATCTTATAAAAAATCTAAACTGCCTCGCCAGGTCACTATCGCGTAAGTACACAGACCTCACCAAATAAACATCAAACAAGTGAGTAAACTGGGATCATGCTATTGAAATTCGAGTCAGTTTTGTTATTATCGGATTTTTTGCGACCTATCTTGTAACGTAGATCGAATAATGTACGTTTTAATTGATCCTTTATGATGACGAGCCTCACCTAGGGTGCCCAATCAGGATGAAGCTGTGAACATTACCAACACACCTATCAGGGGGCAGTGAACCTTCGGGCGAGACGCGATCCTCGTTGTGCAAAGACCTCGCGAAATTACCTCCCGCCTAAGTGGTTTTCGGGCCCCTCTATCGAGTGAACAAGCTCATCAATAAATGGCTTGTCACAAGTGTCCACATACATATATCCTGGGTACTGCATGTCCTTATTAGAGATGTGTAAGTTTAGTATCCATTTCCTCCTTGACCGTAGTAACTCGGTACACCCTGCTAAAGGAGTCAGAATGCACTATGCGACGATTTCTTCCTCAGTCTTGTATTTCAAGCTCTTGTCAATTATGTTGCTGGAGCTTCCGCAGGTGCTAGTGCTGGTTTTACCTGGTACCTGATGCTCCATCTGGGCTTCTCTGAAAAGGGTGCAATATTGTAGATACACTCCCATCTCTGTCGATGATTTCATTGTTACATGTCTTCACTCCCCCCTCCTGACAGCGTGGCTTTTAGCCATGTGGTGGTCCATCCGCCGTACTGCGGGACAGCTCCTTAGGAACAATGCATTACAATATCCAGAACGTTTCTCCGATACCAAATGTACCAAGCTTCTCACCACATCTTTTTAAATAATAAATTCCTCGTCGCAGGATGTATCTGCAAAGTCACAGCTGCTCATATGCGGCTGAACCATAGTGACCGGGGTCAAATGCACCTCTTCATCAAGTACATCTTCATTTATGGTTGTGGGTGCGCGATAACTTTACTCTTGCACCGTCTTACACAGATAGGAGCGCTTTCGACCCTGAACAGTACGGGTCAAACTCACTTAATTAGGTGTATCCTTCGGTCCGGGAAGTCATATGGCAAGTGAGATGATGTTGCAAGCTGACTGATTGCTTCATATTTATGTAATTCCAAACGCCCGGTTTCAAATTCCAAGTGACACTGATAGTTTTGCTCACAGGTATGCTCCAGGAAGCACGCCACATCCAGGCTCATGTGGTACTTTTACGGCCTCGGTAAAGATTGACCACAAGGTAACAGACCGGGGTAAGACAACCGCCGAGTGAGCCTGAGACCGTATCAAAGCAGGGAGGGTTTTTACATAAATCAATCACTACCAGCCCCAGTCCCCAGGTCCGTGATGTCCACAACCATTGCACTGAAACTGGATCCAATTCAATCGTCCAGTGCAACGACATCGTTTGCTATCATGATGGTGTCTCACCAGGACACCCTGCCAACTACTCTGAATCAACGGGATCTTAGGCTGTAAGCGAATTGCTTCAAGTCCTAGAATCAAGTCCGTGCGCGAGAAAGTACTTTCTTTCTATAGCCACCTCGCACGTCACTGCCAGTTGTATGTAGGCATCTCGTAGCCAGTTATTTCTCTGTTCCGTTTCGCCTTCGCTACGTCTCTCAGGCCCAACTTCCTTTTTCCGTTGCACCTCGCTCAGGATCTTCGCTCGCCGACCTCCTCGTGCTACCCAGCCTTCGCAGTTCCCCTCCTGCCGGTGCCACGGGCTCTCGCCCATCTCGCCGTTATCCGCACGCTTGCAATCCTGTAACGTTTGTGCGCCGATTCCGTTCACTCCTACTCGAATAGGCCTTCCGATAGTCATGTCAAAATGCAGTTACGATCGTGGCGAACAGAGCTCACCTCACTAAACAGCCCCTACTCCATCCTCCTCCTTAATTCACGCCAAAATTCTGTGCGGGTTCGGTCCGGAGTTCGGTACGATGGTAAGATGGTTCCATACTGGACGAATGGCATCAAGCCCTGAGATCCCGGACGACTCGGAAACCGATCAGGTAGACATTTACATGACACTTTTTCCGTGACTGGGGCTACATTCCCTGCGCTTCCCACGGACGTCGGGAAACCAATAGAGAAAAGGTTTTGACTTGGTGCGATCTGTCGCAGTTGCACAAACCATAAACCAAAACAGGCGGTACGTATACCGAGACTATCCGTCCATGAAGCTCAACATGCTCACTGGTCGTTCTGAACGTATTTCAGCTCTCCCAATATTTGGAAGAGAAAGGTGCAAAGGTGAATCTCACTGTGTAGCTTGCAAATCCCGCCGAGCACATGCGTTTTTCATCTCTCGCTATCGTTCATGCACAACTTGAAGTTTCAGACTGGGGGTCTCGTTGCACTGAACAATGACCAGAGGTAGGAATTTATACTACAGGAGACTGGCTGGACATCGGTGCGCCCAAAGAGCCACTACCTCGAAAATTTCTATTTGTATCCTCAACACATCCTTCGTCATCCTCGAATAGCCAATCGTTGCATCTGAATGGTGCCAAATTTCCCGGGGCCCATAAGAGGGCCAGGCTAGTAATTCCTCCAGCCGGAAGAATTGAATAAACCCTCCCTTGTACTTTACTGTGCGCAGTGCTGCTTCGCGGGTATACCCACCGAACGACATGCGTATCCTGGCGGCTCTGATCACATGGAGATATGCGGTTCTTGAGTGCTTACAACGCACAGCAGTTGCGAGGTCATTTGCAGGGAGTTACTAGTCGGCACGTTCAACCTCATGCTCAGAGAAGGTAAAAATGGGAAGTCCCAATTTGGACGCGTTATCTAAGAACAGCACAATGACTTACTTCCGTGGACCAACGCGAAGTGGTTGTAACCGCTTATCGTCATGACAACTTCCTCGTGCGTCTGCCTTAGTCTCCACCCCATTTGCCTATGCGTCCATCTCACCACTGAGTCAGGATCCTTACGGACCGCTTTTTATCCCACAACGGGCCTGGTTGTAGAGTAGTTCGGTCAGGCAACGATATACAAAAATAGCCTTAGGGGATCCACTTATACACACAGGTTTCTCAAACTGTACGTGGAAAACAAACACGATCAAGGTTATCTCTGCTTTCCTTCGCAATCACATACCCTCCAGGAGAGTCGAGGAACTTTGCACATGACATTGCGTTCAAGTTTACATACCAGATCTCGTCAGCTGAGACGTTTCGGGCCTGGTTGGGTAGAACAATAACCTTTTGGAGGAGCGAAGACACCAGCATGAACCCTTCACAGGTATGCTCCATTCCATGTAGCGAGTTTCCAATTTCTCGATTGTATTGCTAAGAAAGTGAGTTTGACATATCGCCCCGACGCGTTGAATTAGCGAAACACGGACCCGAAAACGTTACCTGTGTGAAATTCGTGACCGCCTCCAAAAATGACTGGTTCGAGAGCAATGGAACCGCCTCGGCCCGGCATGTCATCAGTTGGACCCGCCCGTGTTGGTCCGCGTGTATACGCTACACACGTCGTCGCCGTTGGTGAAACAGTCATCTCGGTTCTAGATAGCGTCAAGGTTTGTATATAAGGAGCGTGAGTCAGCCTCGCAGGGGTTTCCGCCCTACTTACATATCCACCCCAATAGCGATTTCAACATGTACTTTGACAATATCCTGGTCGCCTTTGCAGCAATTGCCGCCCTTGCATCCGTGACGATCGACTTGAAGAAGCGCGATGGTGTATGTGACTCAGTTTCTTTCAAGACTAGAGAAACGGTCACTGACCCTGACCGTTTGTTGGCAGTGGTTTGTCCCGTTCAACTGTGGCCCCATCGGCGACTGTTTCCAGAACGGTAAGCAGGAGTAGGTATTTCAGATAATGTGCTGAGGTGTGTATGGGGCCACAGGCTGTGACGGGGCATTTCTGCATGCAGACGACATCGAAGGGTTGTGTATGGATGGCTTGTATAGGGGATGCCCTTGCTGGAAGTGTGCCGCAACTCCTGGCAGTTGCTCGGACAATAACTGTGCAGGAGTGAAAAGATGCACCAATCATTTCTTGTTCATCTGCACCAAGCATAGGCACTTCTGTACTGCTGGAACATACGAGGGTTGTGAGTGCGAATGAGATTGAGAGGCATGACCCATACCAGAGCTCTTTCTTTTCCTTCGTTATGATCATCTAAGGTGGGGAGAAGTAACTTACTGAATGTTTGATGGGGAGAGCCTCGTCGATAGTGGTGAGTTGCCATGTGCAGTTTATGACGATGGGGCATGGCTATCAAGGCACGAGGTTATGTAGACGGGAAAGTCAGGTGGGAGTGTCGAAACAAGTGCCATCCTATACAAAGTTCAGTGAAAGAGTGTAAGCACACACGACCGACGTCATCGACATTCCAACATATTGCGGCTCTCCTTACCATATCTGGCCCTTCCGACACTGGCGATGTCACCCCCTTTGGACGGATGTATATATGGTGGGGTGGCAGTAGACTAGAGCGCCATTCCTGTTCCATGAATGTCGAACACTTCGGGGAGGTATAGAAGTGATGTAATTACGAACGGGGAGTGTCTAGGATGTGACAGGTAAGGCTAAGTACTACGTAGGGAACGGCACGGGTATACCCCCGGGTATCCCCGCCTTTACCCATACCCGTACCCGGCGCGGGTAAGTACCCGTCACCACGGGTACGGGTATACACACGGGTCTGCCTATGAGATACCCTCACCCGCACCCGTCGTGGGTCCACCTACGGGTACCAGTTGAGTCACATTACGCCATAGCCATCTACCTTTCCAGCACCTGTTCGAGGTACTCCGAGAGGTTTGTTGGCGACGTAGAGCTCCTTCGTCGAGATGAAGTTGATCTCTAATGTGTACACGCCGTGATAGAAGAACCGGAGGGAATAGCACAGGCTGAGCGCATCACACGTGTCTGCAAGTGTGTGATCGAATCCTTTCAGCTGGTCCAACAACAGCTTGAGCTGAACACGGCCCGTGTGGATGTACTCAGTACTCGTGTGTGAGTCCGAACCCAAGGTACCCGCAGTTCAGAAACATAGATGGATTATTCGCCAGACGGATGAGTGCCACCTGTAAGCATGATGCTACTAATCACATCACATTCCATCACTCACATTCCATCGCTATCAACATTCCATCTTGCTCCTTCCATACATGGATACCCGCACGACGACGTCATAGCTGCATCTACGTATATATAGCGATCACTCCCACCTGTATCCAGTATCGCTCCCTTTCCCCTTCCTTATCTCCACTCAATACTATGCTCGATCCTGTTCTGTGTCGTTCGAACCGCTCAGTGTTTCCCGCCCTAACGGACGGGTTTCCACCACCCTGATTCTCTCATGGGACTGCAACTGGGGAACAGATGACAATGGTGGCAGCAGGCAGAGTGAGTGGGCCTGCTTGCAGTAGAGATTGCAGGTGAGGGTCACGCGATACCTGGACATGACGGACAGGAACTGTCGCACCCTGCTTGCCCCCGCTCGCTCACATTCGGTTGGTGCCATTTGTGCATTGTTCTTTTGACAGTGTTGTCGTATTATATCTGCTGCATCACTTTGAGTTGTGTTGTTGTCATTGTGCTGTGGTCACAATGATGGCCATCCTGGGCCGTCCGAATGGTCTTGCCATTGTTGCTGTCATATTGTTGTTGTTGTGTTGAGGAAAGGGGTGCAAGGTGCACAGAGAGGTGCATGAAGATGCAAGGGGAGGGTATGCAATAGTGCATGAAGGGGTGAGGCCAACATGAGGAAGAGCAAGGTATGAGGGGGACATCGGGACAGGAAGACAATGACAGGAAGGCACGAGAGGGGATGGGTGAGCATGTGTGGCGATGGGCAGTGGGTGTGCAAGGTGATGGGTAGGTGCATAGTACTGCCTTACATAGGGAACTGCACGGGTAAGAGTGACCCGTGCGGGTATGATACCCTTACCTGCACAGGGTACGGATACAGGTACAGTGTTTAGACACCCGTACCCGTACCCGTACCCTAGGGCGTGGGTATTTTAAGGCAATACCCCTACGGCAATGACAACGCGACGATCACATCAGCACAACATTGTGACACTCAGAGCATAGCTGAGATTAGCTCTGTGCCTATCCAAGGTATATGCTTTACACCTCTCTTGCCTTCCTGTTGTCTTGCCCTTGTGTGCCCTCACGTCAATTTCATTGGTACTCGTGGCATTGCACACCCATCCGTCACACCTTGCATGCGCCCATTGCCGCACACGTCCACCTGTCTCCTCTCGTGCCTACCCACCTTCGCCTTTCCATATGGTTGACCTCAATGCTCCCTCGTGCCTCCCTCTTCCTCCTGTCATCCTGCATCCTGTTCCACGCATCTCACACGCTGTCACATTGCCCCAGTCACCCCCATCATGCCTTGCTCTGCCTCACATTGCCCTCCCCATGCCTCACCTGCTTTCCCCATTGCCCTTTCGTCGATCCTAACATCTGCCTCTTGCTTCCCTCATGTTCCTCGTATGCCTTCCCATAAGGCAATGATAACAATATGATGGCAACAATGGCAAGCCCATGATGGCCCAGGACGGCCACCATCATGGCCACTGTACGATGACAACAGCAAACTCAGTGGCAATGATTCGACATCACTGTCAAAAGGATGACATGCAAATGGCACAAACAGAATGCCAATGAGGGGGTGCAAGGAGGGTGCAACAGCAAAGACGCTGCTGACAATGCCTCGCGTGCCCTTCCGTTCTTCATGTGTGCCGTGCAGACCCTCTCTCTATGGCAGTGCACAATGAGGGCAGCAGCATGACAACGACGCAGTGATGACTTGGACAACAGTGGCAGCGACAGTGTCTTGACAGTGCAAAAATGGTTGTGGCATGAGGACGGCTATGGCGGTTGCGTCATGACAATGTGGTGACAATGGGTAGCAGCTGGTGTGCATGACCCTGAAGGTGATGCCTCAAAATGGGCACGAAGATAATAACAAGGCGACAAAGACGACCACTTGAAGGCTTCATCAATAGCAAAGAAGGCAAACTGAAGACGATAAAGACATGACGGCAATGTTGGGAAGGTGAAGAGAGTGTAACTTGAACATATACTTAGTCTATTTTGACTACAAAATACAATTCTTTCTACACTAAGATGGCCACAACGCAAACATGACTCAACTGGTACCCACGGGTGGACTCGTGATGGGTGTGGGGAGGGGTATCCTATAGGCAGACCCACATGTATACCCATACCCGTGGTGACAGGTATTTACCCGTGCTGGGTACGGGTGCGGGTAGAGACAGGGATACCTGGGGGTATACCCGTGCTGTTCCCTAGCCTTACATAATTGGCAAATACCCACCCTACTAGGGTACGGGTACAGGTACAGGTGTCTGAACACTGTACCTGTACCCACACCCCATGTGGGTAAGGGTATCATACCTGCATGGGTCACTCCTACCCATGCAGTTCCCTAGTACTATGTGTATGGGCGAAAGCCTGCTGGGTTTTCTGGTCCATGACAGGTCAGGAGGGGGGTGGGGGGATAGGTATGGCTAATTTCAGAGAGCCCTGAGATTAACAGCTAATTAGTGGTGGCCTCCATGACTGTACTGCTTAACAGACATATTTTACAGCTAATTAGCGGGCAGTCTGAATAGTGCTAATTAGCTGTCAATCTGATGTTAATTTGCAAAATGACAACATTAATTTCTACAAAACTGCCCAGCATGCTTTCAAACCTCCCAGGTATCCCATTCAGAAGCATCTGGCATGATGAGAGATGGTTTCTGACCATTCTGCATCTTTATTGGCCATCCATATGGCTCTGTAGTGACCACTGCAATGGGGTCTGAGTCTTTGGTGTCATTGAGAAGGTCTTGTAGAAGTGGGTGTTCAAATCAATTGCTTTGCACAGCCCGCCAAGCGTGAATTGATACTGATCCACTGACGCTGCAGCCATATCAATGTCATCATGTCTGATAACATCAAGGTTGAGAGGATCTGAGTCAACATTTCCTGTACCTGCATCTACAAAAAAAAAAAAATCTGTAGACTGG
Organism: Pulveroboletus cf. aberrans; assembly: GCA_038094155.1. Classification (NCBI taxonomy): domain Eukaryota; kingdom Fungi; phylum Basidiomycota; class Agaricomycetes; order Boletales; family Boletaceae; genus Pulveroboletus; species Pulveroboletus cf. aberrans. The sequence goes on along the minus strand of JBBPTO010001080.1, from coordinate 3,964 downwards.
GTCATACTATATAGGCTATATAGGCTATATAGTCCTCTGTAGTTGACTACCTCCTATGTTGCCTCTATAGTACCTTGTAGTTAGATGTCAACTATGTAGGCTAATATAGCACAACAACATCTGATAGAAATATATAGAATACATAGTACAAAATAAAATTTAAGTCACTACCATGACTATTATAAAGTCTACAGCTGTGGTTCTTGAAAGTACACTTATGATAAGTACACACCTATGTGATTACTACACATGGGGTGAAGAAAAAATGTGTAGTAAAGAAGTGTAGTAAAGTTGTAGCTAGAATATCCTAATGTTGAGACAGAATGATTTTCGTGTTGAGATCATGTGACCACATGGTAGTTTTTTATTTTGTTAAGTTGCAATGCTTACTCCTTACACTGTCGCTTAGCCCTGGGAGCACTGCCTCTACCACCACTTCCTCTTACACCATTACGCCATTTGCCCCCCAGGTCTCCCACATTGCCCCCTTGCCCAGGCCCTCACCTTCATCTGCACATGCCTGCATCACTGTCTCACCCCATTTTTGCCCTCACCTGGCCACCCACCTCATGCACCTTGTTGCCAGCCTTCGCCTTGCCTCACTGCCCTTCTCGCACCCTTGACTGCTGTTACCTACATTCAAACGCCACCCCCCCCGCCCCACTCATGCCTTGCCATCCCCACCCATCCCATTCATCTTGTGTACCACCCTCCTTGTACCCTTGGTGGCTGCTGGCATCGTTTACACACTATGCCCCTGTCACCTCACTGTCCCTCACCCCCCATTGCTGGCCTGTAGCTGCCATCCTCACACTCTTGGTTGCTGTCACCCCCTCCCACACGCCACACACCTTGCCTTGCCACCCACCGTCTCCCTCATCTTGTGTGCCATGCCCCTGTCACCCCTGCTTGTGCCTCACCATCCCCCTCACGCTCTCGGTTGCCGTCACCCCACCCACATGCTGCATGCCTTGCTGTTCCCCTCACCTTGCACACCCTCCTGCACCCTGTTGCCAGCCACTTGCACATTGCCCTCCTCCTTGTGCTCTCGGTTGCCATCACCCCCACCCACATGCCGCATGCTGCACCATTTCCCTCATCTCATGCACCCTCTCGCACCCTGTTGCCAGTCTTCACCTCACCTTGCCATCCCCCTCGCTTCCTCGGCCACTGTCAACCCCATCCACACTTCATGCCCCCATTGCCCCTGCTTGTGCCTCACTGTTGCCCTGCTGTCCCCCTTGGCTTATGCACTCTCACTACCTTTCTCATGCCCTTTGTTGCTGTCGCCCCCATCCACATGCTGTGCCTCCATCACCCCTGCTTATTGAAAGATGGATAAAATGGGTGAAATGTCAACCACCAGACTAGTCTGAGGTAGACAAAAGGTAAAGAAGGGTATGAGTAGTACTTGTCCCTAAGGGATTCCTAAAGGTTGTAAGGCGAGAAGGGGACAGGATCAGGCATTCTCTGTGAGTTTGAGAGGGATTCGGTGTGTATCTGGTAGGGATCCAGTGCATATCTGGTAGTGAGTGTTCACCAGATCGAAAGTACCCAGTCAAGGACGAGGACTGAGCATGAGGAGGACGATGAGGACAGTGACAAGGGAAAACATCACAGAAGTTCAGATGGGATCTGATGAGTCAAAAAAGGTGTTCACAATTTTGAAGGGTACAAATTTTATAGTCAGGGCATTTCCCTTGACTTTTGACAGACAGCTAGTCTAGCCATGACATAAAGTACCTGTAATTAAAGATAGTGTCCATCATCCCGTTATCAGCAGGGACAGATCACCGACCATAAAAAAAGGAAATATGACCACCACTGCACCACATCTGGTTATATGAATGGGTGGGGAATGGTAAGTACTTCAAAGAAAAGAGAGGAAACCAGATCCGGATTGACCGGATACATATGATAGAGGGTGGACTGGGACCGGATCGATGACAGATAGGACATGGATGGTATGTGGCTTGAATGCATGCTTGAGAGAGACTGTAGATGACCTAGGAAAAGTCAACTGGATGTAGATAGACCAGATATGAACCTAAGGAGCTACAGCTCCTTACATCATGCACTCTTGTTATGATTTACTTTGGGCTACACTTTTTCCTCACACTTGTTATTTACATATGCATGGGTATAAGTCCCAACTTGGATGTTTATTTCTTTTCATCGCTGACTATGATACCATGACTCATCATCTGTTTCCATTGCATTCCATGTGATTCCATTCCACTTGCTCTGTCAGCGATTCCTTCCATCATATTCCTTCACGTACCATGCCTACCCTGAATTCCTTTATGTATATAAACCCATGTTGTCACATCTATGCTCCTCAGTCTAGTCTTACCATTTACCTCATACTATTTCCTACCTTGTCACTACTGGAATTGTCAGAATCTGTGTGTTATGGAGGGGTAGAGATACCCAGACTACAGACATAAGTAAAACAGAAAGCTAGATGTAGCTAAAAAGACTAACCTCAGTTGCACAGTGGTAGTGGAACAACTGAGGAAGAGATGACAAAGTGGACTGTCTAAAATACTGACAGAAATCAGAGCACATGAACTCTGATGTAACTCCGATGTAATGTCTGGAATAGGAAATAGGGGGTCTGAAAGAGAGCAAAGATGTTACTGAGTATTGAGGCAACTCCGAATAACTCTGGAGTCAGAAGTTGTACTTTGCAGAAGAAAGCTCGGAGTTGTGTGGAACAGGTCCGGAGTAAGTTGGAGGACCTCAGAGGAGTTATATATTTTGACACTCCCACTTGCACGGATTGGAGTCATGTGGATGCTGAAGGTGTCAGTTGAAGTGCTGTCGGTGTGGAGCCAGAGAATGATAGTGGTGCAGGGCCAGAAGATGGTGATGGCACAGGGCCAGAGAATATCAGCAGAGTGCCAGAGGTGATCAGAGATTGGTGCTCTCACTGCTTCTTGAGTATATGCCATGATGGACTTGTGAGTGGCATGGAGTCAGGAGAAGTTGATGGTGCAGATCCAGAGATTGTTGGAGAACCAGAGGATGTCAGAGGATGGTGCTCCCACTGCTTTCTGGGCATACAGTGTGGTGGAGCCATCTTCTTCATCTGGTCCGAAGTGTGTTGCTCATCGTGAGCAGTTGGGTATGAGACCCTCCCACTGAGCCTCAGTTGCATGTGCTGAAGGGGCAGAGCTGATGTTGGAGGTTTGTGGGAACCTGTGGAAGAAGTAGTGACAGGAGTGGGGAGTGGTCTGGAGGTTAACCTTGCAATGTGGCAGCGCTCCAGAGTGTCTGAAGTCTGGAGCAGTGTGATGAACATGTGGTACAGACTTCCAGAGTGCCATCTGCACATGATGGTGTCGGGACTGTTGCAGACATAGCAGGCAGTGGTGCCAGTTGGGAAGATGGTGTGAAGGCCAGTGTGAGCCAGCTGAGTTACAGAGATGATGGAGCATTTGAGCTCTGGAACGTGCAAGACGTTGTTGAGTGAGATGGTGTGTGTAGTGCCTTGGACCATGGAGTGGAGTTATATGGTGCCAGTTCTGATGGTGTGTGCAGTGGAACCATCTCTGAGTTGAATCAGATGAGGCAGGAGGAGAATGGAGTATGTGTGGAAGGCGCCACAGTATGGTACCATGTGTGAGGTGGTGCTGAAGTTGATGACTGCACTGTGCTTGATGTCGAATGTTGTCTTGGACATGACATTGTAAGGAGCTGTAGCTCCTTAGGTTCATATCTGGTCTATCTATGTCCAGTTGACTTTTCCTAGGTCGTCTACAGTCTCTCTCAAGCATGCATTCAAGCCACGTACCATCCATGTCCTATCTGTCATTGATCTGGTCCTGGTCCACCCTGTTACAATCATCTAATCTATGATATATGAACACCCTACATCGCTTACATTCAGTACAATTACCCTAGAAACACTACATGCAAACCTAGACTCTATGACACACAAACTCTATGCATGACCCCACAA